>JAIWQS010000107.1:0-248260 GCA_029891385.1 Erythroxylum novogranatense
CTTGATGTCTGAAACCAACTCTAAATAGGTTAATTGATATCTCTATCTCGATAACTTATTTAAGTTTATTATATTCTTTGAAACATTGTAAAGGTTGTCTTAATACTAAAAGGTCGGTAGGTCTATCTTTAGATCCTTATTCAATCTTTAATATATATTTCAAAGATATTTTCATATAGATTCTCTTAACTATGTTTATATGTAAATTAAATAAAACTTAAGCTCTAAACATATATGGCATTAAATAACACCTATAATTCTTAAATGGATAAACCTTTATTTAAATTTAATCAAAATATGTAAAACCTATAAAGGTTTAAGGTAATCTAGATATAAATGTATTTAGCCACAAATCATCATTGAAAATATAAGTAATATTTGAAAGAAAGGAAAACTCATTCTAAAGCATCCACTTGATCAAATTATGTACCTTTATTGGTTATCACTTCTCTAAAATGAATTAATGTCTCTATATTGAAAATTATATTTGAATGTACTTTTATACTTTCTTTAGGTAGACACTTACTAATCTAGTTAAAGTTAAAAGTGAAAAAGAATACAAAATCTTAATTTTACCATTTCTTATCAATTATGTTTGCTATAGACATGTTCTAGGACATAATCGTAACGAACATATAACTTGCTATCTAAATATAAAAGGGACACAGTTGAGACAACCTTTTCAAATTTCTATTACTTTTCTAAAATTAGAAATATGCTAAGATATCGCTATATCTCAAGTCATTTAACTTTTGTTTCTTATCTTCACCATATAACCTCACTTTTACCTATATATCATAATGTTTATCTATTAGTTTCTAATTCAAGAGACACGGTTTAGCATATGACCATGTGTTAGTTTATATTTAGCTAAAATTGGCATTTTCTTTATGTTTTATCTTCAGATCTCCTTCTTCTTGTCCATGTATATTAGGGCAGTGCGGTGCATGCTTACAACCATGACTATCAACTCATCATAGTCATGAGTATTACAAGTCCTGGTTATTGACCTGAAGTTGTAAATGGTGACTTCAAATGCACGACCAAGACTCAAAGCTATGTTTGTGACTTCAACATGCATAGGGTGTGACTTAAGTTATCACGACTCGAGTTCATAGTCGTGACTCAACATGCATGGGCATGATTTTTGTGACCTGGCACCCCAAACCTAATTTTCTCTATAAATAGAACATGATGACAACGAAGCGAGGAATCGTGGTGAATTATTTTGGAGAAAAATGAGGCGAGCATAAATACCTTCGAGACCCATGAGGCTAAGCTTCCCACTAACTTGGTTTCAGTTTGGAGGCAAAATCAGCCTATAGAACACAATTAAGCATATCATTTCATTTTGTAATGTTGAATCCCTCTCTTTATAGATAGTTATCTTTGTTTTATGTCTATTGATTTTCATTTTGTAAAGATAATCTGAATGCATTCATTAGATTGTATTTATGAAAACTGCTATAATATTTAATATAATACATAATCATTATGTTTTAGATTCGTTTGTAGATACTAATGATGTTGAATCATTAGGGATAACGTAACATAGGTTAAATGACTTGAGCTTGTATGGTTGTTGCCTAGATTGTTATGTTTTTCTTACTCATAATGCGATCGTCCAATTAAATTTAGAGAGCTTCGTTCTTGATTATCTAATAGTTAGATTTAATTAAAGAGTTTTTTAATTAAATATGACTAAGGAAGACTTCAGATTAATAGAGTTCATTGTTAATCTATGATCAATAGTTGCTAGGAGAGGTATGAGAATAATAAAACAATGAAATATACTTATTTGTGTTTAGGTTAAGATTGAATCGAAGACTGAATCCCTAACGCATTTATCACTTTTCATCATATGTTAATGTTTTCTTTAATTTTCTTTCGTTAGTTTAGTTTCATTATATTTTCTTATTTGAAGACCATCAAACCCCTAACATCCTAAACACCAATTCTTTTCATTTCAAAAGCTTTACACACTCTCTGTGAGATTGACCTGAGACTCATGAGTAACTATACTTTTTAGTCTAGTTATTTTATGCAATGTTACAATGCACTATCACAATTTTGGTGTTATTGTCAAAAGTATAGTGTTTTAGTTTTGTTCTTGATTTTAATTGGTGTTTTGTATATATTTATTTTACATTTATTTACTACTTCATAAGGAAAAACTTATTGTGTGCTAATCTTTTTACATTCTATTAATGTCAAATCTTAATTGAACAATGACTACGTAACAATTTATGGATAAGAAATAAATATAATATGAATCTTATTATAATTTCATTTGCAATATATAATTATCCCATGGACTTTATCATATACATTTAAGCAGTACAAGATAAAGAAGCCTATAGAACTACCTCCAAGTAAAGTTACATTTGATAACAAAATTCCTTTAGTATAAGAAACAACCATATCTAATATGAGACCTTATAGGTTCTTTTGAAACAAATGGATATTATTGAGAAATAAGTGTAGGAGATTTTGATAAAGGCATAGTTCACCAAGTGTGCCTTTTTTGCTTCCCTGTGGTATTGGTGGATAAGAAAGATGGATCTTGGAGATTGTGTGTTGATTACAAAGCTCTAAATAAACAAACTACAAAGGCAATTTTCCAATCCAGTGATTGATTAATTGATTGATGAGCTAGTTAGTTCTATCATGGTTAGCAAGATTGATCTAAGTTAGGTATCAACTCAAAATATGGCTAGATGATGTATATAAGACAACCTTCAGGCCCATTATAAACACTTTGTATTTTCTAGTAATGCCTTTTAGCCTTACAAATGCTCCTCGCCACTTTTCAAATATTTATGAATTATGTTTGCAAACCTTTCTTATTACGGTATTCTTTGATGATATATTAATATATAAACCCTTAATGAAAACTCACTTGCAACACCTTATAGATGTTTTTAAGCTGACGCATCAACATAAACTCTTTTCTAAAAAGAGTAAATGCTTCTTCAAGTGATCCAAAATTAAACATCTTGTTCACTATATTTCTCTTGAAAACCTCCAAACTAATCCTAAAAAGGTCGGTGTCTTAATTTATTGGCCAACACTACTAATGTCAAACAACTAAGGACTTTTATTGGCATGCTTGGTTACTACAATAAATTTATTAGAAATTATGCATTCATTTCTCATTCTCTCACTCAACTATTGAAGAGTGGGAATTTAAATGAGTCTTAAGGCTTAACAAGCATTTGAACAACTCAAATTGCATTAGGCTTTGCTCTGTGTTGTCACATTTGGATTTTCCAAGGTTTCTATTATAGAAAATGGCCTTCTTCAAATGGCATTGGATTTGTATCCTACAAGAAAATGAAGCTTAGCGATGGAAATTACCGATGGAACATCTACACATTCCGTCGAAAGGCTAAGTCAATGATAGAATTTACCGAAAAACTAATGTATCGAAGAAACGGTTGTAGGTAATAATTTGCGACGAATCATGGAATGTCCATCAGAAATATATCAATGCAAATTTTGTGTAACCATCGATATATTTACCGACGGTTATTCTTTGCTATCTTCAATCGGTAAAGTTACTGATGGACAAAATATGTTCTTCGACAAACTTATCGGCATAATTGGTTATTCTGTCGGTATGTTAATGCTGTCATTACTGATGGTAATTAGTTATCTATCGGTAAATCGAATAGATTTTACCGAAATCTTTGCATTAAATTTTATTTGATAATGTTATCGTTGATGCATAATTTAAATAGTTATGAGTTATCTTGATAATATTTTGATTTGTTTTAAAATTTAATTTGTTAAAATAGAAAGTTGATTGATGATATAAAGTAAAATTATCTTAATTGATAATTAAAAATTATTTTGTACATAATAGGTATTTGTAATTCATACAAAATGACTATAAGTACGCTATTCATTTGGTGACCGAGAATGCTCTGATTGTTGTGATGAGGTGCTACGCCTCTCTTTCAACTCATCCATCTCATTACGGATCTGAGATATGTACTCCATCGACTATTGCAACTAAGTTGCCAATGTCTATACTATGCTCTGAAGCTTATGGACTTCATTGGGTACAGACCGCCTACTAGATGTTGTTGTATTGGATGTAGAAGATTGCAAATAACATGTGTTTGCAAATGAACCTAAGCTGAGTATCCTTCCACTACGGTTCCTACCACCCACAGCATAAAGATAAAATTGAGTCTCATTAACATCTTCATATTGTTGAAATTGTCGTTAAATGCTTTCTTGTATTTGGTCCTATCATAAAACAATGTTTATGTTAGTAAGTGATAATTGTTAAGCATTAATATTAAAGCATAAATTTCTCATATATTTAATTTTTTACATCGAGTGTTGACGAAGGTCACACCATCATAATTTTTAGTGTCATCATCATCACCCAGTCCAAAATCCCATCATGAAGCAGGATCTGGGGAGGTCCGATAGTACTCAGCCTTACCCCTACATAGTAAAGAGGTTGTTTCCGATAGACCCACATGTAAATGAGACAATATAAGAATGATGCAGGTAACAGAAACAATTTATTAAAAAACATAAAATAAATGAAAATACCTGAAGGAGGCCAAATCTGCGAGAACCTAATAGGCTACAAAGTTCATCCCTCCTTGTCACTCAGTAAGTAAGGGGAACTTCTTAAAGACCCTGCCATAATAACCCCTCTGTCCCCCCTTTTGACGGCCTTGTTCAATCTGCATAGCGTGACACGACATCTCCTAGTGCTTCATGCGATTTTGGATAATTGGAACGATTAATCCTTTACCCTTATCCGATCATGCCAAAATTTTCTATTTTTAGTGACTACCTCACTCAGGGCCAACTCTGACATATCCACCTTGATCACTTCCCGCCAGTTCTTGTAAGGCCTCCCTCTCCTCCGCTTATATTCACTAAGTGTTATTTTCTCACAGTTTCGTACCAAAGCGTCGGAGGGCCTCCTCCACACATGCCCATACCACTTAAGCCTAGTCTCTTTTAACTTGTCGACAAAGCTGGCTACCCGTAGTCTATCTCTTACCACCCGGTTTCGAACCTTATCTCTCCTGATAATGCCACATAGCCAACTAAGCATACGCATTTCTACTACCAACAACTATCTTATATGCCTATGTTTGGTAGGCCAATACTCTACCCTATATAACATGGTTGGACGAATCACCGTTTATAAAACTTCCCCTTGAGTTTTAAAGGAATCTTCCTGTCACATAAAACCTCTGATGTACTTCTCCATTTGGCCCAGCCTAATATAATATGATGTATAATATCGGCATCGATATTACCATCACTCTGAATGACAGACCCAAGATACTTAAAACTCGTCCCTCTATGGTATGACTTCATGTCAATTCTACCGCATACCTCACGCGCCACCGGTTTCTTGAAAAGTTGCATTCTAAATACTCCATCTTAGACTTGCTCATTTTAAAACCTTTCAACTCTAATACATCTCTCCGCAGCCTAGCTTGGCATTGACCGCCTCCTTGGTCTCATCCACTAGGACAATATCGTTCAATAAATAACATACATCAAGATACCTCTCCTTGAATATGTTTGGTAATCTCATCTAACACTAATGTGAACAACAAAGGAGTTAACGAGATCCTTGGTGAAGACCAACATCGATAGAAAATGCTTTCGTGTCCCTCTATCTTCCTTACGCTAGTCAATACTCGTTCATACATATCTCGATTACTTTAATATAGGTGATAGGAATGCCTTTGGCCTCAAGCATCACCATAAGAGGTCTTGAGGAACCCTATCATATGCCTTCTCCAAATCAATAAAAACTATATGCAAATCCCATTTTCGTTCTCTGTAGCATTTCATTTGTCTACGGAGTAGATGTATCGCTTCTATCGTAGACCTACCAGGCATAAATCCAAATTGGTTGACCGATACAGAAGTAGCCCTCCGGATTCTTTTCTCAATTACCTTCTCCCACAACTTCATGGTATGACTTATTAGTTTGATGCCTCTATAGTTGTGACATTATTGGATGTCCCCTTTGGCCTTATATAAGGGGATCAACCTACTTAATCTCCATTCATCTGGCATTTTGGCTGACTCTAGAATCACATTGAAGAGTTGAACTAACCAAATAATACCGACAACTCCTATCCGTTTCATACCTCTATAGGGATCTTGTGCGGCCCTACGACCTACCGCTCCCCATCTCTCTCAACACCTTTGTAATTTCACCCCTCATAATCTTTACCCATACGCACCGTCATAATCCGCTTTTTAGTGTGAGTGTGCAAAAAGAGTTGACAAGATATAGGCTTCGTGCCCATAGACTTTTCCTACATCATAATAAAATGTTATAAGTGAATTATAATTTATAAAAATTTTGGCAAAATTTTCTCTATTTTTATGATATTTACTCCCTATTGAACAATAAAAATAACTTAACAACACAGTCATATATGACACCAGACATTTATAACATTACCATTCTTCATAATATACATATTTTCATTATAAAATTCACACATTAAATTAAATTAAAATACACCAAAGTAAAAAAATCAGAATGTAAATGCAAAGTGTAGATACTTACAAGTCTCTCTACATGCTCGTGATGGATAATAGATCCTCAAGTATATACGGAAAGACTCTCTCTACCCAGTCCTCCATGGCTGTTGGTAGAATTATGCTCTGAAATAGACATTGCCATGGGTGGATGTCTAATATTGCCACGAACAATTCCATATTTGTTCAGAAATATAAGGCAGTTGTATACTAGTCTTGTGTATCGCACCAATAAAGTCTCGATAATGTGTACGTGTTTTCTCTCCCATACTTTATAAATGACCATGTCAAATTCATAATCTCAAAAAATTTCTTTCTGAAATAAAAGGAAAAACATGCATAAATGTAATAATATTTATCTAATAAATGTATAAAAATTAATTAAAAACACAAAATTAACTTTTTATACCTCAAACTCCTGATAGTAAAATTCCTTTGTCGCCTGAGATGTATTCTTCCATATATAACCCTCAACATCAATCTTCTCCTTGAATTTGGATGTCATATTTCTTGAACATGGGCCAAACAGAATCCACCTAATATTTAAAAAAATTAATTTTATACTATTTTTTAAATTTAAACCTATAACTTAATTATAAACATATGCTGTCTCATATATTTTCACTTACAGATTGTTGACAATTGTAATGCAAGTTCTTCCATCGGTTCCTCACTTTTAAGTCGAGGTCGCCTCCTTCATCCACATCGTTTACCCCTGATATCTTTGTCGGTATAGGGGTGGTGGATGATGTAGTAGTAGTATAGAAAGTGATGCCTTATCTGCAAGTGTAGTAGTAGTTAGAGGTACAACATCTTATTCAGTTGTAGATGCAGAATGTAATGCTTCACTTGGACAACAATTGACTCCAAATCATGTTTTCTCTTTGGTGGCATATTTCAACTTGAAATTAATATCCCATCCTTTGAATTAATATTTCCCATTTTCATCATTACCATTATCCTCGTTTCGATTATATGCTTCTGATTGAAATTAATATCCTCAATAACTATTAGAAAATTATTTCCTATATCTAGTTACATATCCTTAAATCACCATCCAACCTGACACTTCCAAGTTAAGTTATATCATATTTCAAGTAATTGGCCTTAGCTTCTTAGGATTAAACTTGATTTTAGTTCTAAGAGGACCCACAATAGATAATCATTTTTCCAAACCTTACATACTCTTTTGTAGAAATCTTTCTCTAATAATAATATGTCTAGATCATTCATTATAGTGTCAAATGTGGACAAATTATCGAGCTCAATACTAGTCCAATTTCTCAGTAGTTTCTCCTGGTGAAGAGCTATATGACCTTCTTCTTACTTCAAAGTAGCTCCATGAGTGCATACTATGTGAATCAAGTCCTCTTAAAGACAATATCTCTATCCTTCTCTTCAAGACTCAAGTATCTATCCTCATTATTAGAATAACATCTTTGTACTTTGATCATGATTTTCATTAAGAATCCCTCAGGTAACCTCAATCCCATCAAAATTATCAACAATCTCCTTTTAGTGAACAATGGAATTCATCAAATCCTCTTGTTTTCTAAATTTTCTATTTCTTATTCTTATTTTTTAGGTCAAATCTTACTAGATAAGCATATGGTTACAAATTTAATGAGTTGGTTGTGATCGAAATAGTCACACATGTCATCAATAAATAACTTAGCTTATTATTGACATACTCTTTAACTTCTCATGAATCAATGCCTTATAAGTGCTTCATAGCATCATCATTATTCATCAATGCGAGAAGGAGGCATAGTAGGAAACCAAAGAGGACCGAGATGATAGCATCCCGCATATAGTAGGATTATGGCTATCATGATTAGTATGTAGTTCTTAGAGTCTTGAAAATAATAAAAACAATAATGACTCTTTTGGTCTCCTTTGTTGGAGAACCAAATATCAAATTTTCCTATGGTATAACTACTACTAAAACCTCCTTGCCATATGAGACTTATTGATATGAAGCTATTCTTGGGAGGCGGTGCAAATTATAACAAGAAATTGATATATTAAGAACAATTATTACATAGATGATACGTCTAACCATATGATATTGATATGTTAAGATGAACTATCAAACATATTTTTTTGGAATTATCATTATAATGATCTTTATAGTTATTACGACTTATATAAACTAAACTATTTATATATACTAACAAATAATTTATAATATATATGAATAAAGTAGTTAATATGAATTACCATGTCTATATAGCAATTTCAAGTGCTATATATATTGAATTATTTTCAAGTGTTGAACTAAACCTACCAAAAAAATAAACACTAAAATCAATCGATAAGCAAATTTGGATGATTTTAATGATTTATCTTATATTGAGAAAAACGAACCTTTAGAATCCTTCTTCTTTCTTTTATGGTTCAATTTATTTACTAACTAGGATCTAAAAGAAGAAAAAAGAAAACCTATTATGTCAATAAGCCAACGCATATAAAGATAACTTGAACTCACCATCCAGTTATTACAAATTACATAACGAAGCAACAATGATTCTAAATACTAAAAGAACTCATATGTGCCCTGATACAAATGAAAAAAAATTAATAACATAAACAACATTAGCATCAAAGTGTACTTTGAATAATATCCCATTGCTGCAACTATATAAGAATATTGTATAGAACAACTTATGCACGTATTACACCCATCCCATTGATTAGTTCGTCATTTTCATTAGTATTTGAACTCACATAATTGATTTCACAATGCAATCGATATAGCAAGTCATGGAATCTGAGAAAATCATTAAAGAACCTACTCGAATTTTCGTTGAACACTTCAAAGGCATAATATATTCATCCCAATTAACTTAAGCAAATCATGTGTTTTTCCTTCCTTAACGTTTTCCAGAGCATTGCAAACACAAATGCACCATAGACAATCCAAAACAAACGCAAAAACACCTCAAAAGCTCATAGGTTCAAATATATATGCCAACACGGGTTATTCAAAAAATCACAGAGAACAAAGGCTGAATGACTTACCTCCACCGAAGGACATAATGATAGTGGCCAGAGAAGACAAATGAGCACACACTCCGACAAGCAAAGATGAATCGACAACAGAGAAAGAGGAGGAATCGAAGACAGAAAAATGAAAACAAAAACGCAGGGGAAAGGGAGGGGGTTTTTGGGTAGGTTAAATGCATGACGTTTATTCTAAAATTTACCGATAGAAATATTTCCATCAATAAACCCAAAAAAGTTTTATTCTGTCAAGTATTCCCTCCTCCTTTACCGACGTAAATCTTCTATCGTCGCTATATTCTATTGAAAAATTTGTTGAGATAATTTTCCTCTATTTTTACCGACGGATACTTTTACTGTTGCAAAATGTAATCTTCCTGAAAATATTACTTTCAAAAAATCATTTTCCATCGATAATTTGCTACGGTTTCTCTTCCGTTGATACTTACTAATTTTCTTGTAGTGTATTGTCACAAAATAATCATCCACTAGCCTTTATTAGTAGAATTTTAGGGCTAAAGCTGCAACAACTTTCAGTTTATGAAAAAGGAACTCCTAGTTGTAATATTTGTAGTACGAAAATGGGAGCAATAATTGATGGGCTAACAATTCATAATTAGAGCATAAAATAAAAGTCTTAAATGACTGTTGCAACATAAGATTTCAACTTCCTTTTAGTAATTTTGTCACTCTAAATTGATGAGGTTTAATTGTGAAATTCAATATAAAAGCGGTAATGAAAATGTATTTGTTGATGCCTTGTCTGGAGTACAAGGTTCATAAACTCTTTGTATGACTATTTTAGTCATTCAATCAGACATGATGGAGTTGACTGAGCATAATTATGAACTAGACTCTTTTCTTTCTAGAGTCACACAATAGTTACAGCAGGGTCATATTGTTTCCCATTACAGCATAATGAATGGAATTCTAAGAAGAAAAGGGAAGATAGGGGTTGGATCTTATGAAGAGTTGAGAAAAAATCGTTTCTTGGGATCATAACTCCCCTAAAGGAGGACATTTATGTAAAGACTCCATTGTAAAGAAGATCAAAGGGTTGTTCTATTGGAAAGGGTTACATAAACATGTTACTCATTTCATCTGGGAATGTTTGGTGTGCCAATCTTACAAGTATGATACTACTGCTTATCTTGGTTTACTGCAACCTTTACCAATTCCTTTTGAGGTAAGATGGGTGTTTCCATAGATTTTATTGAAGGGTTGCTTATGTTTAGCAAATACTTTGTAATATTTGTGGCAGTAGATACGTTAAGTAAATATGCTCATTTTATAGCATTAAAACATCCTTATACAGATGTTAATGTTGCTCAACTGTATCTAGATTGCGTCTTTAAGTTGCATGGGTGACCCAAAATTATTATGAGCGATAGGGATCCCATATTTGTCAGACAGTTATGTGAGGCTTTACTTTATATACAAGCAGTTGAATTGTTACTTTTCAACAGCATGCCACCCACAAGCAGATGGGAAAACTTTAGTACTTAATAGATGCCTTGAATCATACCTTAGGTGTAGTATGTGTTGAGATGAGCCTGATGAACGAAGTGACTGCCTTTAGTTGCATAATGATACACTACAACTTTTCTCTCCGCTACTCTCATAACTCCTTACGAGCCTATTTATAATCAACATCCTCCCTTACATTCTCCTTATATACCTAGAGATACTAAAGATGACACTGTAGACGGATCTTTGCAGAGAAGGGAGGCTATAATTTAGCTTTTGAATAACACTTTCTGAAGGCTCAAAGTATAATGAAGGCTCATGCAGACAAAATATAGAAGTGATAGGCAATCGGGAGAATATGTTTGGTTGTAACTACAACCTTATAGACAAATCTCTATGCAGATTAGGCCTAAAATAAATCAGGGCCTAAGTATTTTACGTCATTTTAGGTATTAGAGATCACTGGTAAGGTAGCTTACAAGTTAAAATTGCCAAATTCCATGCAGATTCACTCTATTTTCATGTTTCTCAGCTCAAGCTTTTAAAGGAGCATTGCTAGTTGTCCTTCAAGTTACATCTTGGCTGCGTTGTCAAGTTAGCACTAAACAATTGCTCCTTGTAACTCTTACGGATAGGAGAATTGATAAGCACCAAAATGTAGATCAATGGCAAAGACATTATACAGAAGGTGCCAGTTGGAAGTTGGGTTTGGAGACTTGAAGACCAGTTTCATCTTGAGGAAGAGAGCTATAGCATAGCACAGATACTATTTTTTAGCAATTTTGATATTTTAGTGTTAATTCTATAATTTTTATTAGAGCATATGTCAGACTGTTAACAGGTTGTTAACTGTATATAAATAGGAGGCCTATAATCATTCAAGAGGATAAGAAATAATTACAAAAACAACTCTTTTCTCCCCTCTCTTTCCCTCTATCTAAATTTCTGTCTAGAATCTTGATTAAGCTTGAGACACTAGAAACTCAAGCTTTCTGTTCCCATTTTATGGTAACCTCCGGAGCTCCTATCCCAGTATAATTTTTGAAACGTGTTCATTCTTCATCAATCTACAATGATCGCTATTATTGATAAAACATGATTTTGATTGCAACATCTTTTGAGGACGTTGACAAATGACTATTGACTCTCCTTTTTCCTGTTGTTACTATAAGAGAATTGATAATTAACCGTACAAAGTTTTACATAGTCAATACTATCAGTAAAAGCTACGTTTCCGCTATGTGCTACCGACCACCTTTCTCTTGATACGTATTCACAGAACTTATTAACTCTGTTTTCCTCCCCTAACGCAGAAACTCCAAATGAATATATGTAAAGATTTCTTCACACGTTTTGGATTGTTTCATTACCTGCTGCACATAAGGACCTACCAAGATCCAGTAAAACCAAAGTCTTAGAATTCCATTTACCGTCTTATGATTCTGCAGTACAAAAATGCAAATTTAGTAAACCAGTCTGTATAAGAGACAGACGCAGCAACATAGAACCACAATTTTATAAGCACTTTATTGAGAAACAAGTCATTTTGTGAAAGCAAGATTAACAATAACCAACATAAGGCATCAACTTGTAAGGAACATGGTCAATTCAATGCAAGTGCTTTACATGACTGACATTAAGCAGCTAAAAAGACAAGATAATAACTGATGGCTTATGTTGCTCAGAGAAATGTATTAAGCCCCATGAGAACTCACGCCAAGCTTTTCCTTCACATGCTTAACATACCAAGATAATGCAATTTGTCTTGTACAACTTCCACAAGTGAAGCACCAACAGCTTTCCAGGTCCATTAACAGCATAAAGCAAGTTGTTCAAGAGAACTGCTATTTCATATGTCCATGGAAGAATCATTGGAGCTAAGAGGATTGGGCTCCCTGTTCTGGTTGCCTGATGGAGGACCACAGGCTGGATAGTAGCCTCCCTGAGCAATGTGATAATTTTGGAGGCTCCTACGGATGGGGCTTGACAAAGCATTGGAGAAAACTGCATTCTTGGTTTGTTGATCACAGTGCTGGTTGGCAATTGTTGGGCCTGTCGAGCCTGAAGAGATCGAAAGGCCAGAGCCGGAGAACTGATTTGGCTGGGAATTCTGATGTTGGTGCGGTGCTCTTGGGGACATTGATGGCTCTTCCCCACAATATTCCAACTCATGCTGCATCAATATCAAAGCAATAATTTCTCTTTAACAATCAAAATGAAGAAATTATCAACAATATAGTTGCATGTAAAATCATAGTCAATCACATTATATCTTCTTGCAGTGAAAAATTAGTGCAAGAACAAAAATAAAAGTGTAAAAAGCACTTCTTAAGAGTCCCTCTCAAGTCAATGTCCCTTTGCGCTCTTTACACTTTAGCATTCCCTTGTACACTCCCATCATCAGCTGTCAGATAAACTTTTAACGTTCACTCGTGCACTACATCATCAATGCTATAAACGTCACTTAGAAATTACTTAAACATGCTCATGATCATAAGAAGTGCATAATTAGATGTATTTAGATGTACAGCGCTATCACTGTCTAACAGAATATAATAGATGCAGGATTAATTGGATAAACATGCAAGTTAAGGTGCCAAGCTCATATTGGATTCTTTAATAATAATAGCAGGTAAAAGGAAAGAAGTCGGGGGTGATTAATAACTCCAGGCAGAGTAAAACTAGATACAATCACTCAAACCTGTATATAATTCAGTATATCAACCGTCGTAACTCTCGATCCCTCTTCTTGTTGTCTTCGAATCCACTGATACAGTTTTTCCTAAATCAACAGGGAGACCAACACACATCAAATCAATGAGGTTTTATGGGAACTGTGACAGAAACCGTGGAATTGTAAGTTCAAACTTTATACATCATTGCAGTGTCCAAATTAAAATGCTTAACTTAGGTAGCTGAAAAAGGAAGGCCAAAAATCGTAACAAGATTAATTATTAAAAAAGATTGAAAAAAAATATTCTTCATAATTTTTCTTTGAAATGAGTGGGCGAGGAATGGTAATACACACACCAAAGGTTCTTTAATGTTAGTTCACTGTTTTCATAACAATATAAAGGTGTATAGGACTGGTATGTTACTATCATTCTTTAGGTACAATAAAAAGTGATTAGCACCTGAAATTTCTCATTTTTCAACCTCCAAGTTCACCAAAAGATTTAGGAAAAGTATACTTCCATATCAAGAGAATTATTCAATACAGTTGTCCAAAAATAAAAATGATAGCACTGAAGAGAGAAGTTGATCGTCAATGTGGTTGGCTTAAAACACCATGTAGTTTGCTATTCTCCAACAAATTAGTAATAGCTTGTGCTTGGATCAGACATAGAGAAGGTTTCGTAAAAAAAAAAAAAAAAACTTTAAACAAAGCCTCCCATAGCTTGGGTTATAGAAGAAGGAGAAGAAGGAACCGAGAAGAAGGTATCAGCAACAACAGGGTTTATTACGGGGCAGCTCATGATATTCATATTGATCTATTATGCGCCTCTGCATTTAGCATTGGGTAGACCCCATACAATAACCGTCCTAGCTCTACCGTATTTTTTGTTTCATTTCTTCTGGAACAATCACAAACACTTTTTTGATTATGGATCTACAACCAGAAATTCAATGCGTAATCTTAGCATTCAAATGGTTAACTAGCCCTTTTAAGTCAAGAAAAACAACAATGAGTCCAATTTGATGAAAATTTGCACATTTGGCATTATAAAATTTCAGAACCTTCATAAGTTGGTATTACCTAGTAGAACAAAAGGAGTTACATGGAAGGCAAACTGGAATTTAACTACAGAAATTGTTCAATGGCATTTAACTACAGAAATTGTTAACAAGTGTCCAACAAAACAGGAGAAAAATATTTATAGTTAGATGATGTTGGCACATCATTTAACATGATCAAGTGTAACTAAGAGACACGACAGGAAAAGAAACCCTAACAAGTCCCAAATCCCAAATTCAAAAACGACAAGAACGAGATGTGCAAGACAGATATTCTAACACAAACACATCTGACTTAGCTCATATGAGAATGCAACTAATCAAAGGCAGTAAAACCCTCATTTAAAACTTTTGGTTCTTGTTACAACTGGGAAGATGGTAGTGAGAAAGATAGGATTGAACAACATATAGGACCATGATAGAAAAGAAATATTAGCGTATAGGACTCAAGGTGCAATTATTTTTATTTATTTAACCCATTATTTGATAATGATTTTGTTTCCCCGTTCATTTTCAAAAGACCATATATGAGTTGTCATTGAGAGGTGATCCCACTGCAGGAAAATTTAGCCACTATCACAAGCTAGAGGAGAAACTTTTACTTAGTGTAGTGGTAAAGAAAGAATAAAGAAATCCTCATTACAATTTGGAGTAAAACCACGTCATTCACTAAGGATATGGAATCAAATCTGGTTAAAAGAGTACAATTTTGTAATTTTATTTAAAAGGAACTAGTTTTTAAATCAGAAACGGAATTTTGCTGTATTTAATTAAAGAGAACATTCTATATCCATTAAGCAGTGTTGAGTTGTATATAGCTGTGTAGCGATAAAATATGAAAGTATTAATACTATTGATTGTATTTCCTATTTTAGGGTTAGACGTCAACTATTTATACTTGCATTTTCATCAACGTATATATGATATGAATAATGGATTTCTCTGAGTTTCACATGGTATCAAAGCACTAGGGTTTTAGGATTTTCCAACTGCTTTCCAATCAATTTCGGTAAAGTTCAGACTTCATTAATTTGGTGTTAGATCAAAGATCTAACATCACCAATTTGTTGCTCTCCCACTTGCCAGCCAGAACCCCAATCGCCCACGCACCATCACGCGTCGCCGTCGCCGGTGGTTGGTTTTCGATCTCCTTCTCAGCACGTGTCTCATCTCACCGTCACCACTCACTGCTTAGATAATGCCACCAATTGTTTCCCATCACCCACGATTGATTTCGCCCGCCAAAAGGTCACCGAAGTTGACGAGAAGCGCCCTTCTACCGATCTCTCTTCGATGAGCATGACTTGTCATCGCCAAGACCAACTACCTCAAGAGTCATCACGAGCTAATTCCTTGAGTTTTCCTTCTATTCACCGTCAGTCAAAAATTAGTCCGACGATCCATCGGAAATTTTTTTCCCAAAGGGTATTTTGTTCATGGCTCCTATATATAGGTTTGGTCTCAATCATGTGCTTTTCCTTTATTTCTCTTCCTCAATTATGACAAAAACTAGTAGGTAGTTCTAATCATACATCATGGGTTGCCTTTGTTGAATTGTGGTGCATGAGTCAAGGCCTAGCCAATCACTTAACTACTAGGGTTGAGGATATTGAAACAAATAAATCTGCTTGAGCTCAAATTGATGCATTATTATGTTGTATGATATGACAAACAATTGTTCATCAACTCCAGCCTATTTATAAGGCATACAGAACTTGTGTTGAGATATGGAGTCAGGAAAAATTACTTTATACTAACGACATTCAAAGATTGTTTTCTATAGTATCAAACTTGGTTAATCTCAAACAACACGATATGAACATGTCTGAATTTCTTGGCAGAATGGCCTCCTTGAAGATAGAATCCAACTTATTACTACCTATTGGTAAGTCTGTAGCAGAAGATCTTGCACAGAGAGATAAATTCTTTATGGTTCTTACTTTTACTGCTATCAGTCCTGAACTTACTTCAATACGATATCAAATTTTGGCAAGTCCTACAGTACCTTCTCTGGATGAAGAATTTGCTCGCTTATTGCATGTTTCGTCACCTATCATTACAATAGGATCTCCCTTAGATAATTCTTTTGGCCTCGGCCTATCAGTCTCAGAGTACTAATAGAGTAGAGCCGAGGGTGGTAGTGGTTGACCCAAATGTCGTTATTGTCATCAATGGGGACATACTAAGGATAGATGTTATAAATCGCATGGTCAATCTCGAGCTGCTAATGCTGTTCATACTAATTAGTCTAACCTTCAGTCTGAGTCCTCTACTCAACCATCGGTGACTCTTAATGGTACTGATTATGAAGAGTACCTCAAGTATCAGGCAGCTAAGCAGTCTTCCTCCTTCGTTGCTTCGATAGCTCATTCGGGTAATTCCGTAGCATGCCTCACTAAGTCATTCCTTGGGTACTTGATTCGGTGCTTCGATTATATCTCCGTAACCCACATTTGCTCTCTCATTTTGCTAACACTACATCTTTTCCTCCTGTTACTTTAGCTAATGGGACTCAAACATTGTTAAAGTTGTAGGTTTTGCTCAACCATTTCCATCCTTGCATTTAGAATGTAATCTTTATATTCTTAATTGCCCTGTTAATCTTGCATCCATCAAGAACTTACACAATCTTTAAATTGTTCTAGCACTTTTAATAAAAATTATGTTGTTATACAAGATCGCAATACGAGACGGATGATTGGCGCAAGACATGAGTTGCAGGGCCTTTATCATTTAAATCTACCTCCTTCACCTATAGCATGCACTATTTCAGACTCTCCAATTCTAATTCATAATCGTTTCGGTTATCGTAATTTGTTGAAGCTCCAGAAGATGGTGCCTACTTTAACTACCTTGTCTTCTTTAGATTGTGAATCTTGTCGACTTGGAAAACATTCTCGAAATTCATTTCCAAAGCGTGTCAATAAACAGGATACATATCCTTTTGAGTTAGTTCATTCAAACACTTGGGGTCCTTGTCGTGTCTCTTCTATTTTGGGATTTCAATATTTTGTTACATTTATTGAAGATTATTCTCATTGCACTTGGTCATTTTAATGAAAGCTCATTCAGAATTATTTTCCATTTTTAAATCTTTTTTTTTGCAAAAATTAAGACACAATTTAACACTAATATTTCGATGTTGAGAAGTGATAATGCTTGTGAATATTTGTCCATTCCTTTCACCCAATTCATGTCTTTCCAAGGAATTCTTCATCAGACCTCATGTGCTTAACTCCACAACCAAATGGGATTGTTGAACGAAAGAATAGACATCTCCTAGTAACTGCTCATACCTTGCTTTTACACAATCAGGTTCCAACACAATATTGGGAAGATGTTGTCTTAACTGCATGTTTCTTGATTAATAGCCCGCCATCGTCTAGTCTACGTAATCAAAACCCATTCTATCTTATTTCCGATCAACTATTATTCTCCTTCCACCATGAGTCTTTGGTCGCACATGTTTCATTCATATCTCTTCCCTAGTCAAGATAAACGTTAGCTTAGTGTGTAAGCTTTGCCGCTCTTTATATGGTTTGAAACAATCTCCTTGTGCTTGGTTTGGACAACTTGGTGATGTTGTTCAAGAGTTTGATATAATTCAATGTGTGCCTGATCACTCTGTCTTCTATAAATATACATCATCAGAACAGTGTATCTATCTAATTGTTTGTGTGGATGATATTGTCATTATTAGAAGTGATCAAGGTGGGATTGAACAATTGAAGACACGTTTGTTTCGTCATTTTCAGACAAAAGATTTGGGTTCACTCTGATATTTTCTTGGCATAGAAGTTGCTCAGTCCAAATCTGGTATTATACTCTCTCATAGAAAGCATGCATTGGATAATTTAGAATAAATAGGGATGCCAGGCTATAGACCAATAGACTCTCCTATGGATCCTAATTCAAAGCTTTTATCTGATCAAGGGGAGCCACTTGCTCATCCTGGCCGATATCGGAGATTGGTAGGTAAATTATCTCACCATCACACGACCTGATACTCTTTCTTGATTAGTGTTGTTAGTCAATTCCTACAAGGTCCATGTGATAGTCATTGGGATGCAGTTATTCAAATTTTGAAGTACATTAAGGGTGCACCAGGAAAAGGATTATTATATGAAAACCAGTGTCAATCACAAATTATTGGATACTCTGACGCTGATTGGGCAAGTTCTCCATCTGATAGGTGTTCTACTTCGGGCTTTGGTGTTCTTGTTGGAGGAAATCTTGCATACTGGAAAAGTAAGAAACAAGACGTTGTTGCTAGGTCAAGTGTAGAAGTAGAATATCGTGCAATGGCTCTAGCAACTTGTGAGCTTATTTGGTTGAAGCAGTTAGTTCAAGAGTTAAAATTTGCTGAAGTATCACAAATGAAGTTATTGTGTGATAATCAAGCTACTCTCCATATTGCTTCTAAGCCAATATTTCATGAAAGAATCAAACACAGAGAAATTGATTGCCACTTTATTCGAGAGAAAGTTTTGTTTGGTTGCATCACTACTAGTCATGTCAATCCAACCAATCAACTAGCAGATATCTTGACCAAATCTCTCAGAGGTTCTCATATTGAATTTATATGTAACAAACTCGATTAAGGAAAAGTTACTAAATGTCACTATTTTTGAGCTACAATTATAATTGATGAACTAATCCAAACTAAGTGCAATAAAGGAACAGTGACATAAGGAAATAGTTGAAAAAAAGGTCAACATGCTTTATGGAGAGAAAATAACATCCTCCATCATTTTAGTAGTAACATCAAAATGAATGTACTCAAGTCAACAAGTTAAATTATCAAGGCAATTAAATTACAAGAAGCAAAGATACCTTTCCTCCCTTCAAACACCCTTTTCCTCTTCCTCAAAAATAACTATTAACAATTTCATACAGAATTATGAAACAATTATGTCTATCTACTTGTTGTGTGCTCTTTACTAGATTGGGGAGAATGGGCTATATTTGCTTCTAAAATAGCATGGTCGGTGATATCTTTGACTGAATAGATTATCAAAACATTCTTACAAGGTCTACCTTTAAAATATTTTTACTTATGCACATCAAAGGTACACCTTTGGTGAGCATCTTTTTCACATCTTTAAGAAGAAAAACTAAGAAAATGTACATTTTTACTATTAAGAACAATCCTATAAATTTTATATTATTCAGTCATAAATTTACATTTACATAAATAGATTATAAACACAATAATAATAGATTTTCAAGTTAAAAACCACTCTGAAATTCTGTTAACCACACACCCTTTTCAGCTTTCTTTTCAACCACGGCAGTTTACATTTCTTCTTGAAGAAGTTCCATCATTGTTACCTTCTACTACATGCATCTTAAAGCCATTATTTCAACAATTGCATAAGAAAAGTTTAAATTCTTATATTAAAATACATTAGATCCTTTCAAAATTCAAGCTGGATCTCTTAAGCAAAAAATTAGTGAGAAAACTCCCTAATTATGCAGCTTTATTGAATTAGTATATAAAATTGTCTTCATTATCTGTGAGTCTGAGCATTGACATAAAAACTATATCCCAGTTGCCATCATAATATTGTTTTATATGGGCAAATACTTGCATAGACTTACTTACCAAATAAGGAGGGAAAGAGGAATAAAAAGAAACCTAGAAGTGAAAGAAATAAGGAGAAGACAGATCAGATGAGCTAGGCTCATCCTTATAAAAAAAAAAAAAAATACAAACTATAATCCTTCTTTTAAAGACTCAAAGTACTAAAAATCCCAATTTTGTTGTTATTCAAGAACTTTCCTTGGACCACGCCTATGAGTAATACAGAATCCAAGATTAACGGCGTTAAAATTTTCTGTCCAATGCTACAATGGTAAATAGCTTGCTTGTTAGTCCACCAAGAAAGAGTATGCAACTAGATATTGGAGTAGGCTTTATTGAATCAATCTACCATAAGCCAACCTAAAACAAGGGAAGAGAACATTCCAATTTTCCAGTTTCATCAATTACTAACAACGACCAAAGTTGGAGTATCACTCCATCACTGTCAGCATGATTCCCCTAATGAAACCATCAACATATCTGCTATCCTAGCCATCAATCCATCCATTCACTGTATCCTTCAAATTGGTTTAGAAAAGCACAACCCAGTAACCCGATGCGAAATTAGAAACCGTCAGACTGAAAAACGGTGCCTTCCATCCTCAATCATGAGAACCCAATAGAAAAAGACCAGCAGGGGAAAAAAAAAATCATGCTTTATCACCCAAAAAAAAAACCATCAAAATAACCGATACAAAAACACCCGCCAGACCACTTACACGCACAAACACAAACTGAGACAGGTTACGCAAAACAATGAAAGTAAAAGAAACAGAATTCTGGTGATAGAAAAGGAAGTCTTACAAGACCGTGTCTTTCACCGGCTTGAAAAGAAAGCTTTTGGTGGTTCATGGCCTGTGTATAAAGCTGAGAGAGGGAATTAGCGGCGCTGCAGAACGACGCGTACATGGTCCGATCCACCTCGTCGAGGCTCGTAGCTATTGATTTCCTCTTCTTACCCATATTTGTATATATTGCCAACTAATCACTATCCTGTTCGATACAACAAATTTAATCAAAAACCTATACTATGTATCTCCTCCCTTTTCTGTGAAATAATTTATGATATCAGAGACCCCTCTCGTGATTGATTGATTGATTTCGATTTGCTGTTCTCTATTCGTTTGGACGAAAGTACCTGCGGAGAGTATAGAGAAAGATAAAGAAAAGATGAGATATGGAGGTGGTGTCTTGGCTGTATATGCATTTGGGATTTGTGTTTTTATATGGGAGAGATTGCAGGGGTGAGAGGGGGTGTTTTGTGTACGGGTAAAGTAAAGTCGAAAGACAACGTCGCGGGTTGGATTATAGATCGCGGGTGTTGTTGGTCTATCCATGGGTTTCAAAGAACCGCATTATTAGATCTTCAGTGAGAATGACAAAAGGGTCGGGTCTCGAGCCTGGGCTTCATTTTGCTTTCTTTACAAAATATATTTAGTTTAGGCTCGGTTTCAGTTGCTTTAGGCTTGGTCGCTATTTCCGGCCTGGTCAAGGCAGGGGTCAGGCGAGCCCACTCA
Organism: Erythroxylum novogranatense; assembly: GCA_029891385.1. Lineage (NCBI taxonomy): Eukaryota > Viridiplantae > Streptophyta > Magnoliopsida > Malpighiales > Erythroxylaceae > Erythroxylum > Erythroxylum novogranatense. Next base: position 21,850 of record JAIWQS010000107.1, read on the forward strand.
AGCCTGCCTCGACCTATTGTCATGCCGAAATTCTTCAAGCACAGAATATTACATAAAAGACTTTCGAGTTTTTGTTAGTTCAAAGAATTTTACAAAAATTTTAAAATTTTAAAATTATTAATAAAATCTTTCTATTTTTCAATTTTAGAAAATTCTCTTCTCTTAAAATCTCTTGAAAATAACGATAAAATATATTGTATATTGGATCAATTAAATTTAACTTAATTAATAATTTAAGATAATTATAATATATTATTATTATTATTATTATTATTATTATTATTATAAGTTTAATTAATTCAGTTTAGTTTAAGAGTTGGGTTAAATTTTGATGTAAATAATATTTGATTAGTTCACAATTAATATTTATAATATGTGTGTTTTGTAGTTATTTTTAACCATAGTTTAAGAGAAATAGTTTTTCTAGAAAATTGAAAATTAAAATAATTTTTGGAGAATTTTAAATGTTAGAGAGTTTTCTCCGTTTACTAAACTGCATAAAAGGTTTGTATCTTTCACCTCATTAATTTTGATCAATGTATCTATATTTACCCTAAAAAGTATATTTTAAATTTATGTATTTTAATTAAATTAAAATAATTTTAAATTAATTATTCTTAATTTGATTATATATCATAAATCTTAATTAAAATTACAACAATAAAAACAACTACAATATAGTAAAAGTCTTGCTAATCACGAGTCCGAGAAGGTACGGAAGAACACAACCTTGTCTTTAATCGATATATATATATATATATATATATATATTAAAATAATCAGGTAAGAATAATTAAAATAAAACAATATTGAAATAGACATAAAAGATGATGATAATGAAGACGATGATTATGATAATAATATAAAATAACTAATAAATAAATAATGCAATAAATATAAAACAAGGTTAAGAATAAGACCAAAAGATAAACTAAGTAAATAAATACAAAACAATAAGGAGATAAGTAAATAAATAAATCAAACAAATTATTATAAGAAAATATTTAAGCCAAATAAGAAAATTTTGGTCTAAATAACTAGGAGAGAAGTATTACATATTAAATGTTTAAGTTAAATATAAGAAATAAGACTTGGAGGAAAATGTTTAAAAGTCTTATGAGAAAGAAAATGACCTCTTTATATGAGATCCTTTACCCTTATCCTAAATTTTTTGATGAGAGTTATATACACAATAAGTTCTAGAAGTGTCATATCATTCTTAACCTCTTTGGTTAGGCTTATAACAAGAGAGTTTTTGTCAAGAGAGTTTTTTTCATTGATTTTTCTAAGAAGAACTTTTCTAAGAAGTCGATTGACTATTTAACTGTTATTTAAAAAGAGGCTTTTTGAAAGGGTTTCATACAAGACTATTTGACAACATAAAATAAAAATACTTTTAATTATAACTATATTTTATTTTGTAATAAAATTGTTTATGCATCTAAATATTATTTAAAGTATATTAAACAATATGCAACGCACAATATATTAATTATTATATAATTTTAAACCATATGAAACATAAATGAAAATATATCTAACCAAATATTTTATTTGGATTATAACATAAGTGAAAATAATATCAAAATAAATATTAAAACATATAAAAGTTAAATAATATTATATAAATCTCAAAATAAATATTCAAGTTGAGTAAATAGTTAAATATATAATAAATTATGCATTTTATTGTAATAGAGAAGATGTGTATAAACGTAAAGATGAGTTTGTAGGCATCGTGAAAATTATGTAAAATATAATGACAAAATGGACTAAAAATAGATTCATTAATTGATCTCAAAAATTTACTCAAAAGGTTTTGAGAAGCTCCAAATTTGAGCTTTTAAAAACCGTATTTTGATTGCCAAAAAAATATATCTATTAAAGATGTGCTTTTTATTTTACAATTAAACACCCTTTTTCTTAAAAAGGCTTTTGTAGTGAAGAAAAGTAATTATTGACTTCCAAAACCCATCCAAACAAATCACTTAATCACCTCCCTCGGTTCTTCTTAAGCCTTTCTATTTTCTCTCATAGCTTCTAAGTACAATCTTCTTACATCTTCTCTAGAGTATCGGGTGTCCCTTTAATATGTCTAAATCACCTAAGCCTTATCTCTTAATTTTCATTAATATTAACCACCTTTAATTTGTCTCTTATCATTACATTCATGACCTTATCTCTTTTAGTAAGGTTGCTCATTCAATGGAGCATCCCGGTAGGCATCATAACACTACCCAAAATAACTAGACCTAAAACTATATCTATTGATGAGTCTAGCTCGATCTTATAGAGTGATCATACAACTTTTGAAATGAAAATAATCGTTGTTTAGGTTGTGGGAGTTTGCTTGATTTCAAATAAAAAATAAAACTAAACTAAACTAATGAAAAAAATTAAAGAAAACATTAAAAAATGATGAAAAGTGATGAATGCGTTAGGGACCCGATCATCGGTTCAATCTCGGCCTACACATAATTAAACATACTTCGCTGACTTGTTATTCTCATAATTCTCCCATTAACTATTAATCGTAGGTTAACAATAAGTTCTGTTAACCCCAGTTTTCCCTTACGGCATATTTAATTAAGAAGAGCTCATTAATTAAACCTAGCTATTGAACAACTTAAAACAAGCTCTCTATATTTAATTGGACAACTGCATTACGAGTTAGAAAAACAGATTAATCAAGGTAATAACCACACAAACTCGGGTAACTTAACTTAAGCTATGTTATCCATAATGATTAAAAACTATTATTTGCCACAAATGAATCGGAAACACAATAATTATGTATTGTATTCGATTCTAGCAATGGGTTCATATATAAAAACAATCAAATAGAGCATTCAATAATTCTTACACAACACCCAAACAAAAATATAGGATAATATAATCAATTACTAAGAGAAAGAATAACAAACAATGGAAGAATGCTTAATAGGGTTCTTTAAGCATTGATATCACCTCCAAATCGGTGTTAGGAAGCCTATCCTCTATGGCCTCCATGGGTCTTTGAAATTGCAAGCTTCATTGCCCTCTTGTTTCCCAATCGATTCATACCCAATCTCCCTTTTGTCGTAACTTCTATACTAAAACTTAGGTCTTTGGGACAACTAGTCAAATGTCACGGAGTGTATGTTAGCTCATGGCTATGCATTGCCTCCTTAAAGGCTCATGAATATAAGCCTTTTTTGCACTAACCCATGCATGTTGAGTCATGGGTGTGAAATGTCATAGTCATGAGACACAATTTGATGTATGGTCATGAGCTCTCCTTCATGGCTTAAACTCTTCATTTTTTTACAGTTTTCTTGTCTTCTCTTTCTTTAACCCTTCTTTTTCTTGTTTCATGAAGACAAGTGAGCGAGAATCTCAAGAAAACAACTCAAAATATTGTGGTTTTGATTCACTGTAGCTTTTTCACTTCCAAATTGTACCTAAAACTAAATATGAATTAAAGTGAATGTCTTAAGCATTTCATATCATTAAACACTAAGGGTTATAGAATAAATGTATAATCAATTAAGCATATATCAATTTCCTCCACACTTAGCTCATCGGATGAAACAACAAAATTAAATATAAACTAAGCAATTTAGAGGTAGACTTGATGAAATGCATTTAAATATGATAAATTATCAACTAAACACAAACACCATTCATAATTATGACATTCCACAACTTTGCATATTATCTTATTTCTCCACCATTAGGATTCAGATGCATAACCATTATAAAGGACTTTAGGGTTTTAATGTGGTAAGGGTAAGGTGAGATGTATTTGGGTAATGTAGCATAAAAATCATCAAAGTTAGTGAAGCAGAAATAATACTTAATATAACATCAAATGCAAAAATCAACATTCACTTACAATTGTGTACATCAACTATGATGAATGTAAAAACTATGTTTCGTAGCTCCAATTCAAGCTCTCACATCACAAACCACATGAAGTATATATCACTCACAAAAGTTGATCATAAACAATACGTTGTAACTACAGGGAGTGACCCTTGGAAGCAACATCTACCTCATATGTATTATGATAGTGGTAGATTGCATAATGTTTTAGTGGGTAGTTTAATATGTGTTTAGTTGTTAAATTAAATAATTAGTGCATGGTTAGGGCAAGATTGTGTTGTTTAATTAGACATTTATATTATGTCTTTTATGGGTTATTGTATTCCATTGAGCATAGCCTATTTAAGGTACCTTGATGTATTTGCTAGTGTTTTAGATCAATTATGGAAGAACGGAGGAGAATCGAAGGAAGGTTGAAGTAAAAGATGATGCCACAATCTTGGCCTGCGTGATAAACAACACGCATCAACTTACCAAACTTCATTTTTGGGGACATTTCAAACTTTTTAAGGCTGGGAAAACCCCAGAGTTTTCCCTAATTGGAAAACATTATAAAAGGAAAAGAAAAGAACCTTAAAAGGGAGCTTGCATTCTGCCACTTTGGAAAAAAACTTCAAGAGGAGAGAAGTAAAAGAGAGAGAAGAGGAAGAAGAGGAGAGGGCTTCCAACACTATTGCCTTCCCAAGTCATCCCAATCCCATCCAAGTAACATTTTGTTTGTCTTTGTCATTTTCTTCATTGAATGTGTAAGATGAATATGATTATGTTTATGGTTTGTGGATTGATGATGATGTTTTAACTTTTCTTTCGGGATTTAAACTTGATTCAATGTTAATATAGTCGTTTTTGTGTTATTTTGATTAGGTGTTGTGATTAATTGTTGTAACTTCACGCTTTGGTAATAAATCGAGAGAGTAAATCGAATGCAAAATGATTAGGTTGCTTAACAAGAGTTAAATAATCTAATAGATCACGTAAGTAATCAAATCAAAATTGTATGAGAGAGATCTCATGTAAGACCCAATAGTTTATTTGAAAGCTTAAGAACTAATTAGGTTGTGAGTTGATAGTTAATCAAGAGATTACAAATTTGGTAACTCGACTTAATTAGGTTTATTAATTAGGGTTTAGTGATTATAACTTGAGAGAGTAATACACCCTACGATAGTCTAAAACTAACACCACAATAATACAAAAGTGATTAGGCTAATATTAATGATTAGATAAATCCCTCTCTCATAATTTGGTAAATTTTCTTGTGTGATTTCCCATTTTGCATTTGGTGTTGCTCAATATTTAATTTCTTGCGTTAATTCCAAAAATTAATTTTGTCATTCACCTTCATATGCTTACTGTTCTATTTAATTTCTATTTTCATTTTAATAATTTTTTATCCTTAGATAACTTAGGATTAGATTAATTCACATCCCCTCGTGGGATTGACACCTTTGATACTACAAGCTATGATTCGTATATTTATAGATATTGGGGGTTTTACATTAGATAAAACTTGGTCAACAAGTTTTAGCCTAAGACATTTTTCCCACTCTTGTGTCCATGAACTTGTATGAACACAAGAGTTACTAGAAGTTCGAGTTGGATAGTTGAAACGTTAGAGCTTGACATCGCCCGTTTAGAGTGCGCAATTCGAAGAGCGAGACATGAAGAAGAAAATACGGAAACAAACATGGTTGAAGAGTTTCATCAAGAATTTGATCAGTGAGGCAACCAAGGACCCTCATGGATTTCATAAGACCAAGGTTTAATGTTTCTAATCAAGGTGTCGTGAGGCCATCTGTCCAAGCAACATCATTTGAAATAAAACCCGCTTTATTGAACATGTTGTAGCAAAATGTACAATTTTACGGATTGACCAACAAGGATCCCAATGCACATATCGTGAACTTCCTCGAGATATGTTATACCTTTCAATATCATCAGGTGTCAGAAGATGTTGTTAGGATGAGGCTTTTTCCTTTTGCATTAAAGGATAGAGTCAAAGCATGGTATCACTCTCTCAGTCTTGTAAATATCACAACGTGGGAGTAATTGGTACGAGGATTTTTAAACAAATACTTCCCCCTCACCAAAACCAAAAAAATAATCAAGGAGATCACGAACTTCCAACAGAGTGATGGGGAATCACTTTATGAGGTATGAGAGAGATACAAAGACTTGCAAAAGAGATGTCCACATCATAATTTGTCCAAAGAATTCCTTTTACAAACCTTTTATAATGGAGTGAACCCCACCTACCTAAGGCACTATTGATGCATTGTTAAATGCAAAACACACTACTAGTCTTATGCTCAAAACCACAAGTATACGGCTCATACTTGTAGTTGAAAGAAAATATTGATCCCACGAGGATTATGCTTAGGCATCAGTTAATTCAGGTTGTTCTTTGTTTAAGAAATTGTTTCTATTGAATTTAAAAATATAAGTAAAATAAAGACAAAATAAAAGTAACAGAGAACATCGCAACCCAAACTAAAATCATAAACTAAGACTTGGAGAAAATCAAGATTAAACATTAGGACTTGTCATTATCCCTATTTTCACCCTCTAATTAATTGATTCAATTTATGCTTAGATCAAGATTTCTAAAATTCTAGCTACCCTCTCTCAAGGTCTAACTAAATGTCACAAGTTAAATAAATGAGAATTAACTTTGGGATCTCTTGATGTTCAAAACCTTTTCCTAAACATTCAACTAGATTTGAAGCTATCCTATAGGTAGTGTATTGATCTATTGAAATCTCTTCTTAATAAATTAGTAACTTGTTATTTATAGGTCTATTAATCATTAGCTCTCGTTGTACAATTAACAGATTACTAAGCTCACTCTCACAAACATGTATATCATTAAATTAATAACCAAAGGTTCACAAATAGTTTAATAAGAAACCCAAAAATTGTTTTAGCGATCATAATATCCATAACATCCCTAACAATTAAATAATCCATGATAAGCATGCTATAAGAGAACGAAATTGAAATAAGACTGGACAGGGTAGCTCTTCCTCTTCTTTGCCCAATCTAGAAAATCTGGATAATGGGGTGCTCTTTGCCCAATCGGCAATAAAACCTTGAATCCCCTCCTATCTCTAGGCTCTCAATCTATCTTTTAACTCCAAGAAGTAAGTTCCATGACCCTATGACGGCTTTTAGGATTTATGTCTTATAAAGTCACAAAAACCTAAAAAAATACACGAAACTCGTGTGTCTCTTCAACTTCTAGTTCCCTTGATCCTTGGAATTATACTTGCGCTTCCCACGATCGTGGGTTAACTTAACAAAAACTTTTTCCATAGATTTCCCACGATCATAGAAAACATGTCCTTTTCTATGATCGTGGGTTCTTATTTTTCAGCAGCTTCACTTCTTTTCTCTTCTTTTGGTCCCTAGCTTAATCATAAAGGTGTCCACTCTCCATTCCTACACCAAAAAGATCAATTCCTATCCTAAACCAATATCAAACACAAAAGAATAACCATGAAGATCAAAGTAAAAAAAAACACACAAAACAAGTCCTAAAACACAATAATACTAACCTATCATGTAAGAAACGCATACCAAACACTTAGAAAAACACATACTAATGCACAACTATCAACTTCCCTACTCTTAAATCCTTGCTTGTCCTCAAGCAAAATCAAACACAACTAATCAATTATATCACTTCATTTTTTGTAAAGATGAAAAATGCAATCCCTTAAAGTTTAGCCAACTCAAGTATTAAGCTATTACACATATCATGACTACTTTTCATTGGTGTACATACGCAAACTTAATTTATGGCACCATCACTTAAAGATAAGTATAAACACATAATGAATCTTCCTCACAATTTCACTCATTTCTTTCAATTATTTGATGGTTAGTGTTTTGCTCAAGCTCTCTATAGGAAACTACACTACTATAGGCTTACTAATACACAATTCTCCTCTATAATGATTACATGCATAAATAGGTCATAAGGGCTTTGTTTCGGGTTATAATGTGGTAAGGGTTATGGTGGGTCAAAAGAGATAAAGGGTTTAACACAAGCATGCATAAAGTAATAAGTGAACAAAGGGATACAGAACATATTCTAATATATACAACTGTAGATATACTACTACTCTACACTTATTGATGCTACCCAAAATGTTCTTTCTTTTTCTTTTTTTTCTTTTCTTCTTTTTTATTTTTATATAATTGAAGAAACAACAAACAAAATAGCAACTAGATATAATGTGATTGAAGAGTAAAAGTATAACTCAACTTATCTTGGAAAGAAAAATTTGCAAAATCCCAAACTAGACATCACTTAATACTTTACTAAGCTTATGACTAGGTAGGCTAATGAGGTTTTCGGTTTTGAAATATTAGGTTTTTTCAAGAAACAAAAGGGTTAAGGCTCAATAGGGCTAATAAGGGATAATAACAAGGGTAGGTCATTTAAGCCAAGGGTTATCACAAAAAGGGTCTTAATTATTTCTATTAAGCATGCATCTAGTAGACTCAAACTGATTCAAAACAAGCTCTGAAATTAGTAACCTAAAGGGGCCTCACACACTCAAAGAAATAAGATGACTATAGATGAAGTCATATAAGCTCAATCCTCACATTGGCTCATATGAAAATTCTTTATGCATCTCTGCACTACCTTATTGCTTAAATGTCACATTTTGAGTAAGCTTATGCAACCAACTACTTTTCATCACTCAACATGATTTACTCTCTACTTAAGTAGCCTAATTCAAGTTCAAGCATGCATTCAATCTTATTCCAACTAGCATGAAAGAATCTCATGTCAAAACACATAAAAATGATTCAAGTGTGGTTCCATTAATTAACACAACACAACATCAAACAACAACATAATATGCCTAAAACATGCATCCTAAATAGTAAATAAAACAAATTTAAATGATGCAATTCATAAGGAAAATGTCACCTTTCAACACCTAGACAGCACATTGTCCTCAATGTGATAAGGAAACTATAAAATGAAATCAAAACATCAAACACAACATCAACTAAGTAAACAAATAGCATAACTAACAAAGTAAACAAAACAATATAAACAATGAAAGGTAAGAAGGCTTATGGAGATTGAGGTGGTGAAGGCACAGGAGATGGGACTTCAATGTTCTTTTCTAGAAGAACTTTAGGAACATCTTCTTTATATACTCCTGCTCCTTGTGTACTTATTGCACTTGGTTACTGAGCTCATTGATTTGAAGCATCATTTGTTGTTGATTTCTGACCATATGATCAAGAATTTGTTGAAAGCCATCAACGTCTGTTATTGCTATTGGTTCCTCTTTGACTGATTCTTCTTGAGGCTCTAGTGGTGCTTGAGAGGTGGATGGTTGCAAAGTGGTTGCGTTCTTACCCTTCCTATTCTTGACAACAGTACACGTCTTCGACACCTTTCAATTTAATGAGATGTCTGATGATATCGTGAGGTTGCGACTGTTTTCTTTCACTTTGAGAGATCAGGTGAAGGTGTGTTACAATTCATTCAGCTCAGGGTAGATTACTAATAAGGATCATTAAGGAAATCACAAATTTTTAACAAAGCGATGGGGAGTCTTTATATGAAGCTTAGGAGAGGTTTAAAGAACTATAGAGAAGTTGTCCCCACTATAACCTTCCGATGGAATTCCTTATGCAAACATTCTATAATGGTGTAAATCATAGCACAAGAGGGATCATATATGCAGTTGCGGGAGGATCTTTGATGAGAAAAACTAGTGTATAACCTCTAAGAAGAGTTGGCAAGTAATAGATGCAACTGTAGGAGGATCTTTAATGAGAAAAACAATCAATGCAAGCAGTATGGCCTCTAAAAAGAGTTAGCAAGTAATACCAGATATGGTCAGTGAGAGAGGAGTAGATAGGGCAACTCCTCCTCTTCTTTTCCCAATCTAGAAATCTAGATGATGGAGTGCTCTTTGCCTAATCTAGAATGAAACCTTGAATCTCCCACTATCTCTAAGCTCTCAATTTGTCTTTTAGCTCTAGGAAGTAAGTTCCATGACCCTCTTGCAACTCTTGGGATTTTATATCTTATAAAGTCACAAAAACTTAAAAAAATACATGAAACCTGCGTGTCTCTTTGACTTCCAATTCCCATGATCGTGGGAATTATAATTTTGCTTCCCACGATTGTGGGTTAACTTAACATAAACTTTCTCCATAAATCTCCCACTATCAAGGAAAACATGCCCTTTTCCACAATCATGGGTGCTTATTTTTCTGTAGCTCCACTTCTCTTCTCTTCTCTTGATCCCTAACTCAATCACAAAGGTGTCCACCCCTATTCCTACGCCAAAATGATCAATTAGCACCTAAACCAACATTAAACACAAAAGAACAATCATGAAGATCAAACTAAACAAAAACACATAAAACAAGTCCCAAAACACAATAATACTAACCTATCATACAAGAAACAAATACCAAATACTTAGAAAACACATACTAATGCACAAATATCATTCATTATCATGAAGATCGTTAATGAGGAAGACAATGGATGAAGCCGAGGAGTTGTTGGAATAAATGGACAACAACAAATTGCCCTTAGACAAATGATCGGGTTAGATAACATTTAATTGTTCGTGAGCAAAAGGAGCTTTAATTGTGGACTCAATCACTAAAATGTGAGCAAAGATTGATAATCTAACTCGATAACTAAACAATATGAAGGCTTTTTCCTCAACTCCTATAAAAAGTTGTTCATTAAAATATGAGTGGTGTGGGTAATTAAACCACGATACCATTGATTGTTTCTCGATGAAAAGTCATGAATCGAACATGTAAATTACATAGATTGCAATATGGTTGAGGAAGCGAAACAACCCTTACTCAAGCACTTATAATCTGGATGGAAGAATCAACCTAACTTCTCTTGATTAAACAAGACAGGAGGTCAATTCTGACTTTAAGGATTACTGGGTTTCTAACAAGAGAAACCAAATTCAATGGACTCTAAGCTAGATAAGATTTTGGGTAAGGTTGGTGATGATGTGGATATTTGCTAATCATATTAATGATTTTTGTCGACTTTTTGGGTACATATTCATGTGGAGAGGACGAAATTAACTTAGTTCTATATATTTTGGGGTGAAATGACAATCGGGCCAAATCGTAGATATTTTGGCTGACTTCATTTTTTTGAAGAAGTCGTGCCCACGGCTAAGGTCACAAGATAAAGCATAACTCGATAAGGAATTAGAGGCATGATTGGACCGCTAAGTTGGATAGTTTTCAGATTTGGAAAGGGATATCTTTGGGGATTAAGGAGGGAAGTTAGGGGCACCAATCAGAAGGCTATTTCTTTCCTACAAGGAAAAGGATTTGAAGGATATAAAAGGACCACAGCAGGAAGCTTAGAGCATCAAGAGTTTTACTTTAGAGATTACGAGAGACTTCTTACTTCTTCTTGGGCATGTTTTGTATAGCCATGAGTGGCTAATCCTTCTCTAGTCTAGCAAGGGTTGATCAAGTTCAAGTTCATATGTGTTGAGAGATCTAAACTTAATTGTTATCCTTGGATTTCTGCAGTATTTATTCATTCTCTGCTTTATTCATATTATTACTATCTTGTTAGTTGTTGCAATAGAGCTCACAGGCAATTAATAGGGTCGTAATTAGCCAATCAAGGTTTCTAGATCCGTAATTGTCTAGTTAATTTTGATAACAAGCGGGTAATATAATTTTCACGTTATATTATGAGGGTGAATAATCTGATTTAAACAGTCACGCTTGTTGATCTTGTTGGTCAGGGTTGGGTCTTTCTAGTTCTTAAAGCTATTAGCGAATTAAATCCTAGGCGCGTGTCGGGGTTGTTCGTCAATAAGGGGTTAGTTAGAAGGCGCGTGTCCGGCTAATCTAAAACTAAGGAAAGATGAGATTATTAGAAGCGTTTCAATAATCATAACCAATCTATTGTGGGATCCAGATTTATTCTTTGTTTCAATGATCAACCATAGAACTTGAATGAGATTACCTTGTTAGATGCCATTAATCTGATTTCTTCTCAATTTGAATTTATTTACTTTCCTTTTATTAAATTCTGTATTTTTCACTTATCAATTACAAACACCCTTTGTATTTCCTCGTTCTTGATTCTCTGGTTTTCAAAAGGATTGATTAATCTCCAGTCTCTGTGGATACGACTCTACTCACTCTAGCTACAATTTAATTAATTTTTCAGGAGTAGATTTTATTTTTGGTGGATTCGACACCCATCAAATTTTGGCGCCTTTGTCGGGGACTGGTTTGATTGATTTTTTTTCTTTTTATGACCAGGTCTGATCATGTAGGAGCACTACAGTTCAATTTTGAAATAGAAAAGATAGCAAAGAAGCTGAGGAAAGAAGCAAGGTTGCGAAAGCTAGCATTTTCTACCGCAATTTCAGTGACCAAAGAACAAATAGCCCCTGAGTCACTTTATCTTTCCAGCGAATCAGATTCCGACAACGAGATGGCTCAAGACAATCGCACTTTGAGAGAGTTAGCAATCCCCCCTGTTAATCAGCAGCCATTATGCATCACTTACCCTAATTTAGAGGCTCCTTTCGAATTAAAATCGGGCTTGATCCATTTGTTGCCTACTTTTCGTGGATTGGAGAACGAAGATCCTCATAAACACCTCAAAGAATTTCATGTTGTTTGTTCAACCATGAGACCACAAGGAGTAACAGAGGAGCAAATTAAATTGAGGGCCTTTCCATTTTCCCTAGCTGATGCATCCAAGGATTGGTTGTTCTACTTACCCCCTGGGAGTATTAATTCATGGACAGATATGGTGCATCTTTTCCTAGATAAATTTTTTCCTGCCTCCCGTGCAGCTGGGATTCGAAGAGATATTTGTGGGATTAAGCAAAGGGATTCGGAAAATCTCCATGAGTATTGGAAGCGATTCAAGAGATTATGTGCCACCGCCTCAACACGGGATATCGATCAAGCTCTTATTCAAGATTTTTATGAAGGTTATTACCTATGGAGAGGAGAATGATGGATGCGCAAGTAGAGGAGTCATTGTCAACAAGACACCACAAGGTGCTCGAGATTTAATTTCACGATGGCGAAAATTCTCAACAATTGGTTCCGCCAAGAACCCTCAAAAGGGTTAACGAGGTAAAGGTCTCTTTCTTAAAAGATAAATTAAATAAACTAACCTCTTTGGTTCAAAATTTGGTCAGTAGGAAATACGCAACAAGTGAAGGCGTGTGGAATTTGTGCCTACACGGGTCATCCTACAGATATGTGCCCCACTTTGCAAACAGATACCCCTGAATATGCAAATGCCATTGAAAATTTTCCTGGCCCACCGCAAAGGAAATATGACTCATTCTCAAATACTTATAATCCTGGGTGGAGAGATCACCCAAATCTCAGTTATGGGTCTAGAGTGCAAAATTTTCAGCAATTTCAGCAGAGGCCACTCCCAAAAAATCCTCCAGATCAGGTATGTCTCTTGAGGATATAGTCAAATCACTGCAACTAACACACAACAATTCCAACAGAGACGAGCAAGTATACAAAATTTGGAGAATCAAGTTGGTCAATTGGCAACGCCCCTAAGCAAGTTAGAGTCTCAAGGTAAATTACCTTCTCAAACAATAGTGAACCCAAAGGCAAACGTAAGCGCAATTACCTTGAGAAGTGGAAAAGAGTTGGAACCTGTTGCTAGAAAGGGACGTGGGCACGGCTTAACACCGCCTTTCAAACAGAGGTGGAAATTGTAAATGTAGGAGCATCCAAAGGAATTTCGCACCAACAGAACCTAAAATTTTGGAAATCAAACCTCCTTTTCCAGAGAGATTGGCTAAATCCAAGAAAGACAAGGAGGACAAGGAAATTCTTGACACATTCCGAAAAGTGGAGATTAACATACCTTTACTCGATGCAATCAGAAACATACCCAGGTATGCAAAATTTCTGAAGGAACTATGCACCAATAAGAAAAAAATATCTGAGTATGAAAAGGTAAGTGTGGGGGAAAATGTGTCTGCTATCCTTCAAAGGAAGTTACCCCCCAAATGCAAAGATCAAGGTATGTTTGTTATTTTCGCACCATTGGAATGTGGGAATAAAAGGGCAATGTGTGACCTAGGTGCTTCAATCAATGTTATGCCATTGTCAATTTATTCTTCTTAAATGTTGGCCCATTGAAAGAAACGGGGTAATAATTCAACTAGTCGATGATCAATAGTTTATCCCAAGGAGTGTTAGAGGATGTGTTAGTCCGTGTTAATGGTCTAATTTTCCCTGTTGATTTCTTTATTTTAGATATGGAGGATGATAAGTCCTCTAACTCATCTGATATTCTTTTAGGGAGACCCTTCCTTAGTACTGCTAGGACTAAGATTGACGCTCATGATGGAACACTTACTATGGAATTCGATAGTGAAGTAATTACATTTCATGTTTATGATGCTATGAAATATCCTAATGATGTGAGTCAGGTTTCAAAGATAGATATTGTTGAACCATTAATCCAAACAACATTTGAAATGGACACAACAGATAAGTTAATGGGTGCATTTTGCAAGAGTCTAACTCCAGATAACATCGATGACGTCAACAAAGAAACCTCACATAATGAGCTCCACGAAGTGGTGTATTAATTGGAGTCATCTAAGCCAACGTGAGTTATACTCTTTGCAAAGAATTACACATATCTAACGTCACTCTCTTGCCTTTTGTTTTACAGCCACCGAAATTGGATTTAAAGCTGCTGCCCAGTCACTTGAAGTATGCATTGTGGGAATATAGGAATCCTATAGGCATGTCCTCATACTGCCTTATCTTTCGCAAGCCTTGTCATCTTCCAAATGAATGGGAACATCGTGGTTATCATCGTCAACCAATGTAATATGCAATTGAACGAAGCTGGAGAACATAGACAATGGCAATTACAAGAGTTGGACAAAATCAGGAATGGCGCATATGAAGATTCCAGAATTTACAAGGAGAAATCGACAACCTCCCATGATCACATGATTTCTAGGAAGAACTTTTTAATTGGAAAAAAATTCTTACTTTATCATTCTCGTTTGAAATTATTTCCTGAGAAATTAAGATCTAAATGGATTGGTCCCTTTGTTATTACTAATATCTTTCCATATGGTGCAATTGAAATTCAAAATATGGACACTCATAAGGTTTTTAAGGTGTATGGACATCACCACAAACCTTTTCATGAGGGCTTCCAAGCTCAAGGGGTTAAGGAATTGACGTTAGCTAAGGACCATCAAGGGGATTAGGAATGCAAGATGTCGAGCCTAGGACGTTAAACAAGGGCGCTCGAGGCAACCTAAGTTTAAGGCGTGCCACGCCTTTACATATCCTTGTTATTTTACTTCCAATTTTACTTTGTTTTCTTTTATCTAATTTCCTTCCATCTTCTTCCTGAAGTTGCACTCACTGCTTCATTCTCCGATTTCTAAGGTGTCAATTTTGCGCTTTAATGCCTCTACCACCCACTCCACCGCCCCAAATCCACTTTCCCGACTCCACCCTCGTGGCGCCCCTTCCACTTTTTCTCCTCATATTTTGTTTACCTATATTTATGTTTTGTTCTGTTGCTCATTGAGGTCAATGAGGATTTAAGTGTGGGGAGTACTTATGGCTTAAATAGTTTTCATGATAGACATCAACACCGAGGTTGCATTCACACATTTTCTTATCTTGAAATTATGGGACATGCTAAGTTATATAATAAATTTAATATAACCAGACTTATTCTTAGTTTTCATAAAAAGGGTGTTTGAACCTCACCGATTCTTCTTACCTTACAATTGAGGCTTGGAATTAATAGAGTGGAATACCTAAGTTTGCTTGCTTTAAATCTACGCTACATGCAAAGGAATTGTTGACCAAATTGCCTAGTTGCTCAATTTTGGTGAATGAAGGAAAAAAAAGAAAAAAGAAAAATAATAATAAATGAAATAAAATTTTGCTCACCGCTCCACTCTAGTAAAGTAACCCGGTCTTCATGAAACTAGACTGGCAAAACCAAGGTCACCTGCTTACTCATTGCACTACCTACCGATCCGGGTATGGGTTGATATATTTTTTACCCGCTTTATATTCATTAGACCACCCACCCATTCGTTAATTTTAATGTGGGTCGGGTTAATCCATGGGTACCGTGGTACCAAGAAAATTATTTAAAATAAATAAATAAATATTTATTTTAATAAAATTGACTTATCAAGTTGCTTTCCTAATTAAATGTCAATTTTGCTTATCTGTTGATTTACACTCATTCGGTATGTATGCAAGTATTGCCTCAGTGGTTTATAAAACCAAAAGAAGAGGAAAAGTGAACACTAATTAGCAGCTTAGTTACTTGAAAGAGTTTTTACGCAGCAGATAATAGTAGATTAAAGTGTGTGGAGACTTTAGCAGTTTAACAAGGGGGTCACCAAAGTCAAGCGTTATGTCTTCAAACTCAAGCAAAGTAATCGAATGGAATTTCAATTAATATAATTGATTTATATTATTAATTTATTAATAAACTTATTTAACAAGTTTAATGAAAATTTAAACTTGTTAAATAAGTTTATTAATTAAAATTTTAAAATGAAAATAAAAAATATAGCTGGTAACCATGGGTTCACCCATACCATTTGGGTGGTATGGATTTTCAAAATCATTACCCGCTTTATAAATTTACCACGAACCTGCACTGCGTGTGACCTGCATTCGTGAGACCTGCATTCCATACCTGCACCACCCACCTGCTTGCTGTGTCTACATGAAACCCATGTCGACACTTAGGCCAAAAGCAAAGAGGAGTATGAAAAGTGCTAGTAGCCACCCAGGATTGTGATGCATTGAGTAATCCGGGACCACCATCACAAATGGATCGAGTCGCGTAAAAAGGCTTATGACATCCAGCAAGTCGTGAATGTTGAATAATGAATAACATATCAGCCTCACATTCATTTCCTAAGTCGAGTGACTTGGTAGGTTGGTAAATGATTTCCATGCATCGCTTAATGAAGTTGGAACCCAATTGTGTGATAAATTGATCGCCTTAACTTTTAAGTTGAAAAGAATTTTAGAATCAATTGTTCATTTTATGGAAAACCGTGAATTGTCGGTTATGTTAACATTGTTATATTCCTCAATGTGTTGCATTTTGGATGGATGGGTGATCAGGTGAAATCAAGTAGGTGTTTTAGTTTATAGACGCTGAGGACAAGCTTGTGATAAGTGTGGGGTGTTTGATGACGTGGATATTTGCTAATCATATTAATGATTTTGTCGATTTTTGGGTACATATTCATGTGGAGAGGACGAAATTAACTTAGTTCTATATATTTTGGGCAGTGAAATGACAATCGGGCCAAATCGTAGATATTTTAGGCTAACTTCGATTTTATGCAGATAAGTCGTGCCCACGCTAAGGTCGCAAGATAGCAGATCAGAACACCCCACACCGCAAGATCCCAACCCGACATCCACAAAGTGATATCCGGGTCCGCGCCCCGCGAGGGTGGCATGCTAACCACTGCTTAGAAATTGGTACATTACTTTTATAACATATGCGCGAATTCTATGCTCAAATTGGGTACTCATTCAATCACATCCAGCTAGATACGCACATTTTCAAAAGCCATCGAGGTCAATTTTACAAATACAAATAAACACCTTAGTACCAAAAGTAAAGACTTGCAATGCGCATATCTAACCGATCCCGACTTCCGACCTTCACTTGAATCTCTGCGCCATACTCCCGCTTTTGCTAACTGGTACTCTTCGATTCTGAAAAATAATTGCAATGTTGGGTGAGTTTATGAACTCGGTGAGAAACCATCATCGATGGTTCACTCTAAATCATGCATTACGCAAATCATGCGATAAGACGATTACACGTAATATTAATTTACAGATTATATAACGGTTTATAGTAATTTATACAATTTACAAAGATACGTTGTCAATACAATAGCAGAACACGCTTTATATAACAATGTACAAGAGTCTATATCAAGATACAAGATCAAGAATAATAATACGAAGTGAGAAAGCACGCTTTATGTCACAAAGGTACAGTAGTCTATATCAAGATACGATCGATCACAATTCTGAAGAATCATGGCATCACTCACCAAAGAATCGCCACACAATTCAAAGCAATTCATCACCATGCATATAATGCATATGAGACTCTTTTCGGTTATTCAAGATTGTGCCCAAGTTTCAACAAGAAACATGGGGACGCGCTGTCCGGATTTCTCCCCTGCTAAGCCCGACAAAGACAAAGGTTCGAGCTCTAGGCTCTTTTCAAAGGAGATTAGCAACTTGGGACACGCCCATTATCGATCATGCATTTTGCGTGCAAAGGCAATGTTCAAGAATTCAAGAATCACAATGTATGGCTATAAAGCCCAAAGGTAACAAGAATCAAGAATCTCGGTGATATGGCTATAAAAGCCCAGCAGAAGAAATTTCGGTGATTTAGTAATCCAATCTAATACAAGAAACACATACAATTCGATCGCACTCTTTCCAAAGAGTCATGCGGTCATACAAAGGTAATCCAATCACATATAACTCAAGAATCATGTACTTCACGTTATCAAGTAATTTATGTGAACATTTAGACACTCAAGAATTTGAGAAACCATCTAGGTTACTCAATTACTTCCGAAGCATCTTGCACTGAAGTCCCAAAGAATGTTCGTGAAACGACGATCCAACAAAGACCTCTATAACAAAGAAAGTACGCCTATTATTAATTGCTCAATTAACCGCCAAGAATGCGATGTCGCAGTGCGATGATGTACAATGCATGTTCACGATTTCGGTGCTAAAACCCGACCTTCGATAACCTATGCTCAAATTCAACTTTTACTCAATTGATTTACACTAATTTAGTTCACCCTCAATTCAGCTCAATTTTCTCAATTCATACTTCCTATAACCACTCCCTATTCAAATGGGTCAAACTTCTATTGAAAATCCCAATTAAAACTCCAGTTGTCTCAATTCAAGATTTAAGTCATACTATGAACCATAATTAACTTTAATCTCAACAACAAGCACCATTTACATCAAATTCTAATTCTCGATATTTCCTCAACAAGAGACCCCTTCTAGTTCACAATGAATCGTGAATTACCTCGACCGGGGGTCTATACCACAAACTATGCCAAATCAACTAAGTTCATTCCAATCGAATTTGCTCCATACGTCATGATTACGCCCTTTTCGTCGCGACGTGAAAAGCTCACTGTCGCGACGTAGAGGACCGCGTCGCGTTGTAATAAAGCCACGCTCGTCGCGACGTCGACCCGAGCTCGTCACGACTAATAAAAATAATTACATTCAATTATTCGTCATGACGAAGCCCTCGGCGCTTCAAGCTCGTCGCGACGTCACGACGATCCGATCGCCTTCTCCGATCGATTTTGCCATTAATACACTTAAAACCTCATTAAACACTCCCATCTACCCATAATAAATGCCGAAAATGCAGAGAAACCATCAATAACAACTTTAAAACCATTAAAACTTACCAATCAAGCTCCAATCCACAAATCTCTCAAAATCGCCAAACCCTAAAAATCCTTCAAACCCACGATAAACCATTCTCAACTATCAATAATCACAATAACCAATTAACCTTGCACAATGAAGAGATCCAGAAGGAAACAATCGAAACTCACACCAAAGGGGAGAGATCAAGACTCACCGTAGGAAGGAGGAAGAAGGAGCTATGATATGCTTTAGGAAAAATTTCCCCAATTTCCTTCAAACCTAGCTATTTATAGGCATAGTCTCCAAATCACCCAAATTTCACTCTAAATTTCAATGGCTCAACATATTTATTTCCTATCAAGAAATTCTGATTTTCCATTACCATTGGACAATTCTCTCAAGAATATACGATCAATCAACAACACCCAAATATTTCCATCCAGGTTATTTTCACTCAATTTCCCAAAATCTCCATAAGCCACTATAAATTATCAACATCAGATTCAATATTAAATTAGTCAATTGAACCCAATTACTCTAATTTCTCAACCATCCCCAATCCAATCGGCCAACAAGATTCACCATAATCCAATCAATTTCAAATAATTCCAATTTATAATTAAATACCGAAGATCATGAATGCATGTACCTATGAATATATGCATATGCATAGACCGCCTCTATAATTAGAAGCCGAGAGTATACTCAACAAGAATACAAGAAAGCCTATCAATCAGTCCCAATATTACCATAATACCTTGTTAATAAAGAACGGATGTTATAATTCACCCTCCTTGTAAAAATTTCGTCCTCGAAATTTCATACACAAGGAATCAGGAGGACGGAGAATTGTTCCACCTTTTCTATTCTCGATTCTCACTCGTATCCTTATACTTATTCGCAAATCCTTACATTCCGCACTGTAAACACATTTATCATATCTCTTTATCCAAATTCATAGAACATTTTATAAATCGTAACCATCTTTTAGATTTTAAACCATTTTACCAATCCATTTTCGTGACGGCCGCTAGAGGCCATTAAATGATGAATTAGTTTCTTATCGATTCGACTCATTGTCATAACTGGGATCGCCAACCCCTAATATGATTCACTTCATCGTCATCATTAACTCAAATCAATCATAGTCTTCGACTATGTTCGCATAATCTCAATAGACCTCAATGATATCACCATACGCTTGCCTCAAAGAATACATCATAGTCATTACAACAGCTTTACTATTCGATTTCACACTCTAAACCTTTTCTTATTCTTTCGTGCATTCTTGTTGAAACATAACACTCAATGGATCTTAGAGATTTCTAACAGTTTCTTTGGCAAGAAAACACATACTCCACAATACGTTGATAAACATCATTCAACGATAACACTCTTATACGCTATTGCATTTTCGCTCAATCCATTAATCTCTCTTTGCTAATCACTCACATTCTCAAAATATCTCGATCATCATTGATTTGTATATCCATGGATATATCCATAACCTTTCTATACGATTAATGCCCCCACACTTTTAAGGCGCCACAATTTCGGAAAATCGATCACAAGATCAGCCTACAACGTTATCCTTGTCTCTCAGACACGCTTAATCACATTGCACTATGGTAACTAATTACCTCATAACCCCATCGACATTTCACTATATATTGCCACATCACCAATTTAAAACAATATAATTAACTTAAGCTGAACAGTTCTCCAAATGTCTCTTCCACAATCATCACCATACTTTTCACACATTTCCTCAAACATTTTGTCATTTCGGATAGATCCAAGACTCATTAATTCTCAATAATTCAATACATATATTCCACACATGTTCCTTTACACTAACTTCTCCACATAAACCGCTATAAATCACCCTCGGGTTGAATAAACATTCATCTCTTTCCTAATGCTTTTACTCAATTATTTGCTAATCAATATTCTCCTCAACGAAAGCAAAATCATATTACACATTCAGATCCCTTACATTAACATAATACATATTTCTCAATAACAGATTTTATCTCCGACACTTGAGTCTCAACTCGATTAGAATCCCTCATTTCAAATTTAACTCTATCATTCTTTCATTAATCACCATTTACTTTCATTCATCGATTTTACTCATGAAATTAAATCAACATCACAAGTTGTCACATGCCTTATCGGTCATTCTCAATACCTAGAAACTCAATTCCAACTATGCACAATATCCCATATAGATCAATCACACATCCATATAATCGAGCAATTAAACCTAACATCCGTTCATTTCTCCGTATCATTATCTTACCTTTCAATCTTTTCGTTATTACATCATACCCTTGAATTTTCACATTCAAAATCAACATCATAGATTTACCATCATTCTAAATTTCTCACTAACGAATCGATCTTCACCATAAATCATTATTTATAACACTTATCACAAGAATCAATCCCAATTGTAACATTTCATTTCATTCCCTTTCACACACTGGAACTCCGTCATTTCTATCATATTTCTATTTCCTCTATCAATCCACAAGTCTATATCCATATCACATATTTCAGTATTTCACTCTCTTTTGCATATCATCGATATCCATCAATATCGATACACTAAATATTCATTTGTCGATCGGACCATATACTTTTTCTTATCCTTCGATGATCGCCACTACCTTTCATCACACTCTACCGCCTTATCATTTCCTCACTATCTCGACCGCTTATCGATCGATACACGCCATGTGCATGCGACTTCATACACGAGACTGGGATCGATTGTCACCGTCATTGCCGTATTTTACTTTAATTTTAATGCATGTAACTCAAGACAAATTTTAGAACGCCCATGTACAATCGCATTTCGGCTCGATACCACAAATGTAACACCCCACACCCGCAAGATCCGAACTCGACATCCACAAAGGATATCCGGGTCCGTGCCCGCGAGGTGGCATGCTAACCACTCGTAAATTGGTACATTACTTTTTATAACATATGCGAATTCTACGCTCAATTTGGGTACTCATTAAGTCACATCCAGTTAGATACGCACATTTTCAAAAGCCACCGAGGTCAATTTTACAAATACAAATAAACACCTTAGTACCAAAAGTAAAGACTGCAATGCGCATAACCTAACCGATCCCGACTTCCGACCTTCACTTCAATCTGCGCCATACTCCCGCTTTTGCTAACGGGGTACTCTTCGATTCCTCGAAAAATAATTGCAATGTTGGGTGAGTTTATGAACTCGGAGAAAACCATCATCGATGGTTCACTCAAATCATGCATTACGCAAATTACGATAAGACGACGACACAAGAATATTAATTTACAGATTATATAACGCTTTATAGTAATTTATACAATTTACAACAGTATACAGTGTCTAATACAATAGCGAATACGCTTTATATAATAAAGGTACAAGAGTACATATCAAGATATACGATCAAGAATAATAATACAAGATAGAAAGTACGCTTTATGTCACAAGGTATGTAGATCATATCAAGATACGAAGATCGATCACAATTTACAAGAAATCATGGCATCACTCGACCAAAGAATCGCCACACAATTCAGAATTCATCACCATGCATATAATGCATATGAGACTCTTTTCGGTTATTCAAGACAGCCCAAGTGCTCACCAAGAACATGTGGGGACGCGTCGTGATTTTCTCCCGGCTAAGCCCTGACGAAGACAAATGTTCGAGCTCTAGGCTCTTTCAAAGGAGATTAGCAACTGGGACACGCCCATTATCCGATCATGCATTTATCGTGCAAAGTGCAATGTTCAAGAATTCAAGAATCACAATGTATGGCTATAAAGCCCAAAGGTAATAAAGAATCAAGAACTCCGGTGATATGGCTATAAAAGCCCAAAGTAGTAGCAAAGACTCAAGTGATTCAATAATCCAATCTCATACAAGAAACACATACAATTCGATCGCACTCTTTCCAAAGAGTCATGCATATACAAAGGTAATCCAATCACATATAACTCAAGAATCATGCATTTCACGTTATCAAGTAATTTACAAAGTGAACATTTAGACACTCAAGAATTTGAGAAACCATCTAGGTTACTCACTTGTTACTTCCGAAGCACGCCTCGAAGTCCCAAAGAATGTTCGTGAAACGACGATCCAACAAAGACCTCTATAACAAGAAAGTACGCCTATTATTAATTGCTCAATTAACCGTTCAAGAATGCACGGATGTCGCATGCGATGATGTACAATGCATGTTCACGATTTCCTGCTAAAACCCAAATTTCGATAACCTATGCTCAAATTCAACTTTTACTCAATTGGATTTACACTAATTTAGTTCACCCTCAATTCGATTCAATTTTCTCAATTCATACTTCCTATAACCACTCCCTATTCAGCTGGGTCGAAACTTCTATTGAAAATCCCAATTAAAACTCCAGCTTGTCTCAATTCAGATTTAAGTCATACAATGAACCATAATTAACTTTAATCTCAACAACAAGACTATTTACATCAAATTCTAATTCTCGATATTTCCTCAACAAGAGAATTCTTCAGTAGTTCACAATGAATCAGAATTACCTCGACCGGGGTCTATACCACAACTATGCCAAATCAACTAAGTTCATTCCAATCGAATTTGTTTCCATACGTCGCGATTTACGCTCTTTCGTCGCGACGCGAAAGCTCACTCGTCACGACGTAGAGGACCGCCGTCGTCGCAGTAATAAAGTTCACGCTCGTCCGCGACGTCGACCCGAGCTCGTCGCGACTAATAAAAATAATTACATTCAATTATTCGTCATGACGAAGCCCTCGGCTTCACAGCTCGTCATGACGCATGACGATCCGATCGCCTTCTCCGATCGATTTTTGCCATTAATACACTTAAAACCTCATTAAACACTCCCATCTACCCATAATAAATGCCGAAATGCAGAGAAACCATCAATAACAACTTTAAAACCATTAAAACTTACCAATCAAGCTCCAATCCACAAATCTCTCAAAATCGCCGAAACCCTAAAAATCCTTCAAACTCCACGATAAACCATTCTCAACTATCAATAATCACAATAACCAATTAACCTCGCACAAGGAAGAGATCCAAGAAGGAAACAATCGAAAACTCACACCAAAGGGAGAGATCAAGACTCACCGTAGGAAGGAGGAAGAAGGAGCTATGATATGCTTTAGGAAAAATTTCCCAATTTCCTTCAAACCTAGCTATTTATAGGCATAGGTCTCCAAATCACCCAAATTTTACTCTAAATTTCAATGGCTCAACATATTTATTTCCTATCAAGAAAATTCTGATTTTTCCATTACCATTGGACAATTCTTCTCGAATATACGGTCAATCACCAACACCCAAATATTTCAAATTCGGGT
Organism: Erythroxylum novogranatense; assembly: GCA_029891385.1. Taxonomy (NCBI): domain Eukaryota; kingdom Viridiplantae; phylum Streptophyta; class Magnoliopsida; order Malpighiales; family Erythroxylaceae; genus Erythroxylum; species Erythroxylum novogranatense. The sequence goes on from JAIWQS010000107.1 coordinate 46,602, forward strand.
ATTTTCTCCTAATTTCCCAAAATCTCCCATAAGCCACTATAAATTACCAACACTCAGATTCAATATTAAATTAGTCAATTGAACCCACTACTCTAATTTCAACCACCCCCAATCCAAATACCAACCAAGATTCGCTCACAATCCAAATAATTTCCAAATAATTCCAATTTACAATTAAATACCTAAGATCATGAATGCATGTACCTATGAATATATGCATATGCAATAGATCAGCCTCTATAATTAGAAGCAAGAGTATACTCAACAAGAATACAAGAAAGCCTATTAGTCATCCCAATATTACCATAATACCTTGTTATCAAGAATTGGATGTTACAATTCACCTCCTTATAAAAATTTCGCCCTCGAAATTTCATACACAAGTGAATCAGAGGACAGAGAATTGTTCCAACCTTTTCTATTCTCGATTCTCACCAGATCCTTATACTTATTCGCAAACTTACATTCCGCACTGTAAACACATTTATCATATCTCTTTATCCATCCATAGAACATTTTATAAATCGTAACCATCTTTTAGATTTTAAACCATTTTACCAATCCATTTTCGTGATTTGTCGCTAGAGGCCATTAAATGATGAATTAGTTTCCTTATTGATTCGACTCATTGTCATAATCTGGGATCGCTCAACCCCTAATATGATTCACTTCATCGTCATCATTAACTCAAATCAATCATAGTCTTCGACTATGTTCGCATAACTCAATAGACTCCAATGATATCACCATACGCTTGCCTCAAGAATACATCCGTTAGTCATTACCACGCTTACTATTCGATTTCACACTCTAAACCTTTTCTTATTCTTTCGGTGCATTCTTGTTGAAACATAACACTTCAATGGATCTTAGAGATTTCTAACAGCTTCTTTGGCAAGAAACACATACTCCACAATACAAAGGATAAACATCATTCAACGATAACACTTTATACGCTATTGCATTTCGCTCAATCCATTAATCTCTCTTTCATAATCACCACATTCTCAAAATATCTCGATCATCATTGATTTGCATATCCATGGATATATCCATAACCTTTCTATACGCTAATGCCCCCACACTTTTTAAGGCGCCACAATTTCAGAAAATCGATCACAGTACAGTCTACAACGTTATCCTTGTCTCTAGACACGCTTAATCACATCGCACTATGGTAACTAATTACCTCATAACCCTTATCGACATTTCACTATATATTGCCACATCACCAATTTAAAACAATATAATTAACACTTGTCGTAATAGCCTCCAAATGTCTCTTCCACAATCATCACCATACTTTTCACACATTTCCTCAAACATTTTGTCATTTCGGATAGATCCAAGACTCGATTAATTCTCAATAATTCAATACATATATTCCGACACATGTTCCTTTACACTAACTTCTCCACATAAACCGCTATAAATCACTCCCCGGTTGAATAAACATTCATCTCTTTCCGAACAGCTTTTACTCAATTATTTCATAATCAATATTCTCCTCAACGAGCAAAATCATATTACACATTCAGATCCCTTACATTAACATAATACATATTTTCTCAATAACAGATTTTATCTCCGACACTTGAGTCTCAACTCGATTAGAATCCTCATTTCAAATTTAACTCTATCGTTCTTTCATTAATCACCATTTACTTTCATTCATCGATTTTACTCATGAAATTGGCCAACATCACAGCTTGTCACATGTCTTATCGGTCATTCTCAATACCTAGAAACTCAATTCCAACTATGCACAATATCCCATATGATCAATCACACATCCATATAATCGTAACAATTAAACCGAACATCTGTTTCATTTCTCCGATCATTATCTTACCTTTCAATCTTTTCGTTATTACATCATACCCTTGAATTTTCACATTCAAAATCAACATCATAGATTTACCATCATTCTAAATTTCTCACTAACGTAATCGATCTTCACCATAAATCATTATTTATAACACTTATCACAAGAATCAATCCCAATTGTAACATTTCATTTCATTCCCTTTCACACACCGGAACTCCGTCATTTCTATCATATTTCTATTTCCTCTATCAATCCACAAGTCTATATCCATATCACATATTTCAAGATTCACTCTCTTTTTGCATATCATCGATATCCATCAATATCGATACACTAAATATTCATTTGTCGATCGCATCATATACTTTTTCTTATCCTTCGATGATCGCCACTTCCTTTCATCACACTTCACCGCCTTATCATTTCCTCACTATCTCGACCGCTTATCGATCGACACACGCCATGCATGCGACTCATACACTAGATCGGGATCGCTTGTCACCGTCGCCGTGACGACTTTTACGATTTTAATGCATGTAACTCAAGACAATTTTAGAACGCCCATGTACAATCGCATTTCCGGCTCGATACCACAAATGTAACACCCCACACCCGCAAGATCCGAACTCGACATCCACAAAGGATATCCGGTCCGTGCCTCGCGAGGGTGGCATGCTAACCACTGCTCGTAAATTGGTACATTACTTTTATAACATATGCGGAATTCTATGCTCAAATTGGGTACTCATTCAATACATCCAGCTAGATACGCACATTTTCAAAAGCCATCGAGGTCAATTTTACAAATACAAATAAACACCTTAGTACCAAAAGTAAAGAATTGCAATGCGCATACGAACCGATCCCGACTTCTCGACCTTCACTTGAATCCTGGCTACATACTCCCGCTTTTGCTAACGGGTACTCTTCGATTCCTGAAAATAATTGCAATGTTGGGTGAGTTTATGAACTCAAATGAGAAACCATCATCGATGGTTCACTAAATTATGCATTACGCAAATCATGATATAAGATATTACACGTTAATATTAATTTACAAAGATTATATAACAGCTTACATGAATTTATAAATTTACAATAGTATACGTTGTCTAATACAATAGCAGAACACGCTATATATAAAAGGTACGATAGTCTATATCAAGATACAAGATCAAGAATAATAATACAAGAGCGAAAGCACGCTTTATGTCACAGGTATGCAGAGTCTATATCAAGATACGATCGATCACAATTGATAAGAATAATGGCATCACTCGATTCAAGAATCGCCACACAATTCAAGAATTCATCACCATGTATATAATGCATATGAGACTCTTTCCGTTATTCAAGATTGTGCCCAAGTGCTCGCTTAGTAAACATGGGGACGCGCGTCGTGATTTTCTCCCTGCCAAGCCCTGACAAGACAAAGGTTCGAGCTCTGGCTCTTTTCAAAGGAGATTAGCAACTTGGGACACGCCCATTATCTCGATCACGCATTTATGCGGCAAAGCAATGTTCAAGAATTCAAGAATCACAATGTATGGCTATAAAGCCCAAAGGTAACAAAGAATCAAGAATCAAATGATATGGCTATAAAAGCCCAAATAGTAAAGATTTCAGTGATTCAAGAATCCAATCCAATACAAGAAACACATACAATTCGATCGCATTCTTTCCAAAGAGTCACGCAATACACAAGGTAATCCAATCACATATAACTCAAGAATCATGTACTTCACGTTATCAAGTAATTTACAGTGAACATTTAGACACTCAAGAATTTGAGAAACCATCTAGTTACTCACCGTTACTCCGAAGCACGCCTGAAGTCCCAAAGAATGTTCGTGGAACGACGATCCAACGACACCTCTATAACAAAGAAAGCATGTAGTCCATTATTAATTACTCAATTAACCAGCTCAAGAATGCGATGTCGCAGCGAGGCGATGATGTACAATGCATGTTCACGATTTCCGGTGTTAAAACCCAGCTTCGATAACCTATGCTCAAATTCAACTTTTTACTCAATTGGATTTACACTAATTTAGTTCATCCTCAATTCACTTCAATTTTCTCAATTCATACTTCCTATAACCACTCCTCATTCAATGGGTCAAAACTTCTATTGAAAATCCCAATTAAAACTCCAGCTTGTCTCAATTCAAGATTTAAGTCACACTATGAACCATAATTAACTTTAATCTCAACAACAAGACTATTTACATCAAATTCTAATTTCGATATTTCCTCAACAAGACCCCTTCTAGTTCACAATGAATCAGAATTACCTCGACCGGGGGTCTATACCACAAATTATGCCAAATCAACTAAGTTCATTCCAATCGAATTTGCCCCATACGTCGCGATTTACCCTCTTCGTCACGCGACGTGAAAAGCTCACTCGTCATGACGTAGAGGACCGCTTCGTCGCAGGTAATAAAGCCACGCTCGTCGCGACGTCGATTCGAGCTCATCGCGACTAATAAAATAATTACATTCAATTATTCGTCATGACGAAGCCCTCGGTGCTTCAAGGCCGTCGCGACGTATGACGATCCGATCGTCTTCTCCGATCGATTTTCGCCATTAATACACTTAAAACCTCATTAAACACTCCCATCTACCCATAATAAATGCCAAAATGCAGAGAAACCATCAATAACAACTTTAAAACCATTAAAACTTACCAATCAAGCTCCAATCCACAGATCTCTCAAAATCGCTAAACCCTAAAAATCCTTCAAACTCCACGATAAACCATTCTCAACTATCAATAATCACAACAACCAATTAACCTCAGACAAGGAAGAGATCCACCAAGGAAACAATTGAAACTCACACCAAAGGGGAGAGATCAAGACTCACCGTAGGAAGGAGGAAGAAGGAGCTCATGATATGCTTTAGGAAAAATTTCCCAATTTCCTTCAAACCTAGCTATTTATAGGCATAGTCTCCAAATCACCCAAATTTCAGCCTCTAAATTTCAATGGCTCAACATATTTATTTCCTATCAAGAAAATTCTGATTTTCCATTACCATTGGACAATTCTCTCAAGAATATACTAATCAATCACTTGGTCACCCAAATATTTCCGGTCGGGGTATTTTCTCCCAAATTTCCCAAAATCTCCCATAAGCCACTATAAATTACCAAATACTCAGATTCAATATTAAATCACCAATTGAACCCAATTACTCTAATTTCTCAACCACCCCCAATCCAAATGGGCCCAACAAGATTCAGTTCATAATCCAAATAATTTCAAATAATTCAATTTACAATTAAATACCTAAGATCATGATTGCATGTACCTATGAATATATGCATATGTAATAGACCAATTCCTCTATAATTAGAGGCCAGTAGCATACTCAACAAGAATACAAGAAAGTTTATCACCGTCCCAATATTACCATAATACCTTGCTAATAAAGAATCGGATGTTACATGACACCGATAAGGAATTAGAGGCATGATTGGACTCCTAAGTGGATAGTTTTCAGATTTGGAAAGGGATATCTTGGGGATTAAGGAGGGAAGGGGCACCAATCGAAGGCTATTTCTTTCCTACAAGGAAAAGGATTTGAAGGATATAAAAGGACCACAACAGAAGCTTAGAGCATCAAGAGTTTTACTTTAGAGATTACGAGACTTCTTACTTCTTCGGCATGTTTTGTATAGCCATGAGTGGCTAATCCTTCTCTAGTCTAGCAAGGGTTGATCAAGTTCAAGTTCATATGTGTTGAGAGATCTAAACTTAATTGTTATCCTTGGATTTCGCAGATTTATTCATTCTATGTTTTATTCATATTATTACTATCTTGTTAGTTGTTGCAATAGAGCTTGCAGCAATTAATAGGGTCGTAATTAGCCAATCAAGGTTTCTAGATCCGTAATTGTCTAGTTAATTTTGATAATGTGACAGTAATATAATTTTCACGTTATATTACGAGGGTGAATAATCTGATTTAAACAGTCACGCTTGTTGATCTTGTTGGTCGTGGTTGGGTCTTTCTAATTTTAAAGCTATTAGCTTAATTAAATCCTTAGCGCGATGTCGGGTTGTTCGTCAATAAGAGGTTAGTTAGAAGGCGCGTGTCCGCTAATCTAAAACTAAGGAAAGATGAGATTATTAGAAGCGTTTCAATAATCATAACCAATCTATCAGGATCCAGATTTATTCTTTGTTTCAATGATCAACCATAGAACTTGAATGAGATTACCTTGTTAGATGCCATTAATCTGATTTCTTCTCAATTTGAATTTATTTACTTTCCTTTTATTAAATTCTGTATTTTCACTTATCAATTACAAACTCCCTTTGTATTTCCTCGTTTCGATTCTCGGTTTTCAAAAGGATTGATTAATCTCGGTCTCGTGGATACGACTCTACTCACTCTAGCTACAATTTAATTAATTTTTCAGGAGTAAATTTTATTTTTGGTGGATTCGACACCCATCAGTTGGAAGCTTAGATGATGCTCAAAAAGATTTGGAAGGTAGATTTAAGAAAGTAACAAAGAATCATACCTCTTTTACCCATAATTTGGAGGTTTAAATGAGCCAATTGGCAAGTGCTTTATCAACACAAAATGTGGGGAATATCCTAAACACCTTTTTAAAAAATGAAAGAACAATTAAAAGCTATCACACTTCAAAGTGGGAAGGAACTTGAACAACCCATAAAGACAAAAGTTGCAAACCTTCCTCCTATTAAGAAAGACTTAGAAAGGGGAAAGATGTGGACATGAGTGAACACCCTCCCTATATTGCTTCTCTTCCATATCAAAGTTTCATATACTCAATGACTACAAAAGACTAAACTGGATTGACAATTTATGAAATTTGAGGAGAAATTAAAGACATTGCAGATTGATCTTTCATTTGTCGAGGGTTTAGAACATATGCCCAAATATTCCAAGTTTTTGAAGGGCATATTATTGAAGAAGCGTTGTTGAGAAGATAACCAAACTATAGCTTTAACAAACACTTGTAGTTCAATAGTAACTAGCCAGATTCCATCTAAGTTGAAAGATTTAGGGGGTTTCACAATACCCTGTGTAGTTGGTGAATTTGAATTCATAAAGTGCCTTTGCGATTTAGGGGCAAGTATCACCTTATGCCTCTTTCAATCTTCCAAAAATTGACGTTTATAAGGTCAAGCCAACATCAATGTTAATTCGGTTATTGATCAATCTATTAAAAGACTGTTTGGAGTGGTGAAAATGTTTTAATGCAAGTGGACAAGTTCATTACTCTTATGAACTTTGTGGTTCAAGCTTTGAGGAGGATAAAATTGTCCACTAATTTTGTGCAACCTTTCATGAACATAGGAAAAGCATTAATCAATGTTTATAAACGAAAACTGACACTTTGGATTGTTGAAGATCAATTGGAATTTAATATGAACAAGGCTTTAAAGAATTCAAAGGAAAGTAGAGAATTTATGAAAATTAACTTATGAAAATTGACATTATGGATAAAAGTATGCAAGAACAAATAGAGAGTTACATTACAGAGGTGAAATCAATAGAAGTGGAGACAAACAATATAGCGGAAAAGAAGAACAAGGATGATTCTGAAGGAGATGATGAGCTAGAGGAGTTAAATGTTCAAACTCATCAAGACATATTAGTCTGAGTCGAAGAACCTATACCACCCTCCACAGAGAACTACCCACTTTAGAACTTAAAATTTTTTCTACACATCTCAATTATACTTTCTTAGGTAAAGTTCAAACTTTACCCATCATTATTTCTAGCCACCTAGATGAGAAACAAGAGAGCAGGGTGGTAGCTATTGTTAGGAAGCGTATAAAAGTCATAGGATGGCAAATATATTATATTTGAGGTATAAGGCCAAATGTTTATATGCATCGCATAAACATCGAAGAAGGATATAGGGTGGCATAGAAACGTCAACATAGATTAAACCCCAACATGAAAGAAGTGGTCAAGAAAGAAGTAGTAAAACTCTTAGGTACGGGGATAATCTATCCATATCTGATAGTGAATGGGTTAGCCCGATACAGTGTTTACTAAAGAAAGGTGGAGTGATTGTAACGGAGAGAAAAAGTGGAGAATTAATTTGAACAAGAACAGTCACAGGATGGAGAGTGTGCGTAGACTATCACAAACTCAACAAGGTGACTAAAAAGGACCATTTCCCTCTCTCATTCATAGACCAAATGATAGAAAGATGTTAGAGTAGTGCCCTAAAGGCAATCCCCTTTAGCGCATTTTGTTCATAGTCATGTACATACTTTATGAATAAATAAAGCAAGGCATATTTCATTTATTTGATGTTCATTTTATTATGAATTGATAATGATCTTTAATCAAATTAATGAAGTCCCCGATACATGACATAGCATGAAGGAAATTATGATGTGATCATACTATCGAGATTCCTATCATGTGCAATTATGTCAAGATTCAAATTATCCCTAGTCATAGGATTAATGAGACCGACATCGTTAATCCGGATAGACTAGCACATGTCAAACTCCTTGATTGGATTAAGCAAAGGATCTCGTAAAACGTAAATATTGAGATATTTAGATTTGACATGTGGATGCTTACTAGTGGTAGTAAGTACATTGATGACTCGCTATGAGATCATCACATGGATGTCCTATACAAATGTCGTTGATAATCTCATCATAGCAATGGTGCAAGTATCCTTAGACTTGAGGTACTCAAGGATATCTTAAATCGATTTCGCACTTTGACTCTATTCCTTGTTGCCTTTCGAGAGGTCGCCATGGGGGTGGTGATCGGGTACAAACTTGAGGTATTCAAGGTAATTGAGTAGCCAATAGAGGATTCACCACTTCATTATAGCAGAAGAGATACCCATGGCCTCTTATCAGATCATTACTTTGAAGTCTCTGCGCCGAGCATACATATGTCATGAAGATGGTCTTCATGGACATATAAAGTAATGAGTCCCAGACTAGAACCGATTACACTGGACTAGATTTCGATCCGATCACCTAGTAAGAGTTGACACATTGCCCATACTCAAACCAAGTGGGGTATAGTATGGTGAAAGGACGAATTGCACCAGAATTGTCTATGGAAGGGTTCGTGATATGGTTTCATTAGTCAAACCAATTACTTTCCAGTCAATTGGGGTCATGATGTGTTGCTAGATACCGCTCATGACTTGCTCGATTAAGTGTTAATCTAAGTGGCCAACATAACCGGAACCTAATGGGTCACACGACAAGAGTGACTTGAGAATCAGAAATAGTTTCTACGGAGATCCGATATCTGGAGAGCAATAGGATTAAATGGATCCCGATGAGATTGGGATATGTCCCATGAGATCGCGACATCGACATTGCCGAAAACCGCTTCCGGTGATTTTTCACTACGGGTTTTAGCAGTAGGTAGGATCGAATTCAGCTTGATCGACCACTTCAGCAATTATATATATTAATTAATTAAGTAAATAATTAATTATATATATATATATATATATATGATTTTCGTGAACCTAAAATGGAGAGGATTAGTTAAGTTTGAAAAGTCAAACTTAATGATGATTTAGCATTTTAAGGCATTTTATGCCTACCAACGTGGATAGCCATTCAACCAACCCTTTCATATGTCTTTTAAGTTGTTAAAATACAAAAAAGAAGGGATTGAAGGAAGCTGGTACGTAGGTGATGAAGGGTGAAGGTCGAAAGCTTAAGAGTTAAGCTTTGGAAAATTTGTTTTCATCTTCTTCATCTCTTCCATTCAAGATTGCTTCTTCTTCTCCAAGGCTCCACCAAGATCATTTCACTTGCTCTCCAAGGCTAAGGTAAGAGCTAGCACTCTTCTCTTTAGTCTAGCTATTCCCGGGTCAAAAGAGTTTGTCCCGGTTAGTTTTTCCGACCTCTGCGTGGATACCGTTAGAGACGGTCTCCTTTGGTCGTTATGGTTTGATTGTTTGTACTTATACATGGATCTTAGCTTTCGGGAATGTCCCGGGACTCAAAACTTTAAATTCCGCACTGTGGGCATGTGATGCCTACCCCGGGATTTTCCTACAGTGGTATCAGAGCCACTTGTGTTGTATAAACAGTCGAAATGATAACTAGGTCGGAGTTCCTTAGTGAATTGAGCTGCTGATGCATGTTATTTGTGTGAATTTCGAATCAGTATAGAGATGCATGTTTTCGAAATTTCTTGCTCAGAATTGTTCATAACATGTTATAGAATATGTTTGTGAAAGATGAGAATTTATCAATTTGATTTGATATGGTTTTGCTATTTAATTCCCTCAAGTTTCGGATGCTGTCTTGTTGATAGTTTCTGAAACAGGTATGCTTGTAAATTCGAGAATAAATTCTAGAAAAATTTTTTTTCGGATTGGTTTTCACCGACATGTCCCTAAGATGTTTGTCAATGTCTCTGTGGATGGAAAAATGTTTTCAAGGTGATTTACCATTTATTTCAGAATTTCTTGTGTGCTGATGGGAATGTCTGTGTTGGAGAACACAGATTCTGGTTTGGCTAGATTGCTGAGGTTCAATAAGTTTTTGTGGAAAATAAATCCTGGAAAAATTCATGGAGCATGTTGGGAACATGTTTTAACCTCTGTAATTTTCTCAGTATTTATTGAAAGTTTTTCAATGGTCATTTTGAGCAAAATGTTGAGCTTGGCAGTTTTGAGAAACTTGCTGGGGCTGTTTTGTTTGGAATGATTGATTGTGTTATTTTCTATTCCAATACCATGAATCATTTTTATAGTGATTAAAAATGTGTTATATTGATGTGGTATGCATGCCAAGTTGAGATTCTTGAATTTAGGTTTCCAATAATATTTGGATATCGAATAGGTCACTTTAGCATCTCGTTAGCTTATTCCGTTATCTTGGTTATTTTGACCGTCGCAATTTTTGTGACAAGTGCCGGAGTAATCTTGATAACGTGTAGCCTACCTAGAGATACTTAGCATGATAATTTGGTGTCCTTGAATTATGTGGAAATCTAGTGATTAATGATGGATTAATCGGTTCAAGGTTTTCATATATAGTTAGACTATATGGCATGCATGAGTTGATGAAAATGTTTCATTAGCACATTAATATAAAGGTTTATATACTTGTTCTATTGGTGTTGTGAATTGGAAATGCCTGGATTAAGAATTAGCCGATTAGATAGCAATTCCAATGCATTAATGAACAAGTCGACTTATATGTTCATAAGTCGACTTGTTTGGTGCATCAGTAGACTAATAAGTCGACTTGCACAATGGTACAAGTCGACTTGTTCATGCATGATTGCACAAGCTTCCACTTACACATGAATAAGTCGATTATATAGAGACATAAGTCGACTCTATACATATACAAGCTTCCGATTTATATCATGTCTTCGTGGGATGATGGGTGATTTTCAGATAAATTCAATGTGATTGATGCAATGCCCTAAATCGCACCATATAGTCATGGTGACTATGATCCTGGATGAGATTAATTAGATGAGACCTAAAATCCTCACTTAAAATATGAAAACTAACGCCTTCCATTAATATGATAAGAACCGTAGTTCTTATAAGGTTTGTTGAGCTAACCTCAAGCTCACTCTATACTTAATATGTTCAAACCATGAAAATATGATTTTCGGATTAATGGGTCGGTTTTCCTAGAAGCGTTGATTTGTCGAGCTAACCTCAAGGTCAACGTGACAGAGGCGAAGTTGGGTAGGTACATCGATGTACACGCATCGTTGTTGATAACCCAATGTATGTGCATACATCAACCGTTGATAAGATCACGATAGTGTGTCTAAGATGTAATTGGTATGTCGATACCTCCCGAGACATAAGATGGCTTGTTGAGCTAACCTCAAGGTCATTCTTAATGTCGGTCATCGATGATGCAATTGGTATGATCGATACTCACCGATTGACCTAAGGTGACTTGTCGAGCTAACCTCAAGGTCATTCTTAGCAATGTCTGATATCGACCCACCAGTCAATGTGCCATTTTGTTTCATGGATTCATGATGAGGTTATGGATTCTGTTGAAACTAGTGGGAGCCATATGTATGTCATTTAAGTCCTTATGATCATACATTTAATCCTATTCTAACTTTCTTTCTCTCTACGCTTAGGTTGATCAAGATGTCGACTAGTGTGAATCTTCGCTCACTAATGGATGCAAACAAATTAACCGACCAAATTTCTCGATTGTCGCGAATCGAGAATTGTTCTCGAGATCGAGGATCTAGGATACATCCTGATTTTCCACTTCAGATCCACTTCAAGGAGCTTCGATGATGATCAAAAGGCATATCGTAAGCATCTAAAAGAAAGTGACATAGCCACCGCATTATGCTTGCATCGACAGTCACCGAGCCGCAGAATAAAGACGAGTCTATGGATGCTCACACGATAGTGTTTCATCTTAGAGAGTTGTTTGATGAGCAAGCACGGTCCGAACGGCTCGAGACCTCAAGGTTGCTCTTTACAACGAAGATGACTCTGGTTCATCTGCAGTGCAATATGCATCAAGATGAATGGCTATATTGAGAGGTTGGCCGCCTTAGGTTTTGTGATGGATTCGAGTTAAGTATAGACTTAATTTTGTTGGTTTGTCGATAGTTATTCACAGTTTGTGTTGAACTATCGAATGAACCAAATATCCACCACAATTCCCGAGCTGATCAATCGCCAAGCACATGAGTAACAAGTCGCAAGCAAGATAGCAAGGCGTTGTTATTGGTGGATTCTTCTTCCTCCGTTCCAAGAAGAGGAAATGAAGAAGAAAAAGGCTCGTTTAAAGGAAGTGCAGCGAAAGGCAAGAAGAAGACCAAAGAGATCTGCACTAAAAGGTACCCGCTTCCATCATGTAAGATCGGTCATTGAGGCGAATCGCAAAGTTTATCTGGAAGAACTGAAGGTAAGAAGGCATCACCGCCTCGACTTCTTCGTGTATGTTTGTCATCGAGGTTAATCTGCTTCGATCATAACATATGGGTATTAGATACGGTCAGGCTCACACATATGCAATGATATGCAGGGCCTCGGGTGCGATGAGGTGACTCATAAAGGGAGAAATGGACTGCGTGTTGGCAATAGAGCAAGAGTTGCCGATTAGCCGTAGGGACTTATGTTTTGACACTCCCAGTGGGCTTGTACTTACTTTGATGATTGTTATTTTGTGCCGTGTTAACAAAGAACATACCGTCTGTTTTTTGTTTAAATAGATTTGGTTTCCATTTGTCTTTTGGTAACAATGGTTGTTCTATTAGTTCAAATGGAATGCTTTATGGTACGGGTACATTATGCAATGGAATTTACATATTAGATATGTCACATCCGGTTATGAATGTCAATGACACTAAAAGACATAAAAGAGATAATTTAAAAGCAACTTACTTATGGCATTGTCGCCTTGGCCATATAAATGAGAGACGATCGCTAAGCTCCACAAGAGTGGAAGTTTAGGTCATTCGATTATGAATCTTATGACACATGTGAATCTTGTTTATTAGGCAAGATGACTAAGTTACCTTTAAGGGAAGGGTGAATGAGCGACTGGATTATTAGACCTAATACATTCAGATGTATGTGGTCCGATGTCCATCCATGCCGTAAGTGGTTGCCATTACTTCATTACCTTTATCGATGATTATTCTCGATATGGGTACCAGATTCGATGAGATACAAATCAAGCGCTTGAAAGTTCAAACAATTCAGAATGAAGTAGAAAACAACTTGGTAAAAGTATCAAAACATTACGATCCGATCGTGGTGGTGAATACTTAGACCAAGAGTTTTTGATTATCTCGTAGATAATGGGATATTATCTCGATGGACCCCTCCTTACACACCACAAAGATAATGGTGTGGCAGAAAGGAGAAATCGAACCTTGTTGGACATGGTACGATCTATGATGGGCTTTACCGAGCTACCAAAATCCTTTGGGGATATGCACTTGAGACATTTGTTTACTTGTTAAACAGAGTTCCATCAAAGACAGCTTGATGTTACTCCATATGAGATGTGGATTAACAAGAAACCTTATCTTTCTTATTTGAAAGTATGAGGTTGTCCCGCTTATGTGAAGCGGACACGATGATAAGCTTGGAGCAAAATCGACAAATGTTTGTTCGTAGGATATCCTAAAGAAACAAGAGGATATCAATTCTACTTTGGCCGAGGAACAAAGGTGTTTGTTTGATGCATGCTGTCTTTTAGAGAAAGAGTTTCTTTTAAAAGAGGACATGGGAGCAAAGTTGAACTTCAAGAAGTTCAAGATGCTCTGACAGACGCGGATCAATCGTCGAACTCAAACTCAGAACTCATACGTATGAGGTAATAGCTCAACCTTCTACTACACACCTAAATTCAAGGTCAAGAGGATACGCCTGTTCTCGAGAGATATAGATTTTCGTAAGTGAATGTAATGACGATTGCTTATAGAGGATGATGAGCCTACTACCTATGAAGAGGTTCTCAAGAGTTCGTAGTCCTAAAATGGCTTCGCCATGAAATCAAATGGATTCCATGTATGAAAACCAAGTATGGAATTTGGTTGTTGCACCGAAGGATAAAACCTATAGGGTGCAAATAGGTTTTCAAGAAAAACCGGCATGGATGGTAATGTGATTACCTATAAAGCAAGGCTTGTGGCTAAAGGCTTTCGTCAAAGACAAGGAGTTGACTATGACGAGACCTTCATCAAAGAGCAATGCTTAAATCCATTAGGATACTCCTAGCCATTGCCGCCATTATGATTATGAGATATGGCAAATGGATGTGAAGACTTTCCGAATGGAAATCGCCGAGGATGTGTACATGACACAACCTCGAGGGCTTCATTTTCAGATGGCTTAAAAGGTATGCAAGCTTCGTAAATCCATTTATGGATTGAAGCAAGCATCCAGAGTTGGAATATCCGCTTACGAGACAATCAAAGAGTTTGGTTTTCACAAAATCCGGATGAACACCGTACAAGAAAGTGAATGGAACCGCGATCGTATTCCTTGTGTTATATGTAGATGACATATTGTTGCTAGGAAACGATGTCTCAATGCCGCAATCAAGAAAATTTGGTTGTCCAAACAATTTGCCATGAAAACCTTGGAGAAGCAACTTATATCTGGGATAAAGATCTATAGAGATAGATCAAGAGGTTGCTTGGTCTTTCACAAATAACGACATAGACAAGGTGCTAAAGAGGTTTAGCATGGAGCAATCCAAGAGAGGGTTTCTTCCCATTACTCATGGGATAACACTCGAAGTCCATGTGTCCCAAGACACAGGATGAGAGGATGCGATGAATATGATCCCGATGCGTCTGCAGAGGATCTATTATGACGAATGTTATGTACGAGACCCGATGTATCATATGCTCTAAGTGTTACGAAAGCAGATACCAATCGGATCCTGGTGAGGGTCATCGGTGGTGCCAAGAATATCCTAAAGTACTTGCGAAGAACTAAGGATGTTTTCGATATATGGAGATGGAAGTCTCCAGTGAGCGGGCATACGGATGCCAGTTTTCAACTGATAAGGACTACCTGTGTCCCAATCAAAGTTATGTTTTCAAACTAAATGGCGGAGCAATCATTGAAGAGTTCCAAACAGAGACGATCACGATTCAACGACCGAGGCAGAGTACATTGCCGCATCGACGCAAAGAAAGGAAGCATTTGGATCAAGAAGTTCATTTGAACTTGGTGTGGTTCCTATCGTGATGGACCCATACTGCTTGTTTTGTGACAACACCGGGCTATTATGCAGTAAAGGAGCCAAGGTCTCATCAACGGTCCAAACACGTACTCGCCGATACCATTTGATTCGGAGATCATCATATGGGTGATGTCCTCGAGAGAGAATTCAAGAGCACAACATTGTCGATCCGCTGACAAAGCCATTGCCACGTAAGAATTTTGATTCTCATGTACTAGCTTATGGTATTAGATACCAAGGCGATTGGCTTTAGGTCAAGTGGGAGATTGTTAGAGTAGTGCCCAAAGGCAATCCCTTTAGCGCATTTTGTTCATAGTCATGCATGCATTTTATGAATAAATAAAGCAAGGCATATTTCATTTATTTGATGTTCATTTTATTATGAATTGATAATGATCTTTAATCAAATTAATGAAGTCCTCGATATATGACATAGCATGAAGGAAATTATGATGTGATCATACTATTGAGATTCCTATCATGTGCAATTATGTCAAGATTCAAATTATCCCTAGTCATAGGATTAATGAGACCGACATCGTTAATCCGGATAGACTAGCACATGTCAAACTCCTTGATTGGATTAAGCAAAGGATCTCGTAAAACCGTAAATATTGAGATATTTAGATTTGACATGTGGATGCTTACTAGTGGTAGTAAGTACATTCGATGACCCGCTATGAGATCATCACATGGATGTCCTATACAAATGTCGTTGATAATCTCATCATAGCAATGGTGCAAGTATCCTCAGACTCGAGGTACTCAAGGATATCTTGCACCGATTCAGATTTTGACTCTATTCCTTGTTGCCTTCGGAGGTCGCCATGGGGTGGTGATTGGGCACACTTGAGGTATTCAAGGTAATCGAGTAGCCAATAGAGGATTCACCACTTACATTATAGCGAAGAGATACCCATGGCCTCTTATCGTGATCATTACTTTGAAGTCTCTCGGCGCCGGAGCATACATATGTCATGAAGATGGTCTTCATGGACATATAAAGTAATGAGTCTAGGACGAGAACTGATTACACTTGGACTAGATTTGATCCGATCGCCTAGTAAGAGTTGACACATTGCCCATACTCAAACCAAGTGGGGTATAGTATGGTGAAAGGACTAATTGCACGGTAATTGTCTATGGAAGGGTTCGTGATATGGTTTCATTAGTCAAACCAATTACTTTCCAGTCAATTGGGGTCATGATGTGTTGCTAGATACCGCCATGACTTGCTCAGATTAAGTGTTAATCTAAGGCCAACATAACCGGAACCTAACGGGTCACACGATAAGAGTGACTTGAGAATCAGAAATAGTTTCGCATGGAGATCCGATATCCGGAGAGCAATAGGATTAAATGGATCCCGATGAGATTGGGATATGTCCCGATGAGATCGCGACATCGACATTCTTTGAAAACCGCTTCGGTGATTTTTTCGCGGCGGGGCTCGGCAAGTCGACAGACCGATCCCGCTTTGATCGACCACTTCAGCAATTATATATATTAATTAATTAAGTAAATAATTAATTAATTATATATATATATATGATTTTCGGTGGAACCTAAAATGGAGAGGATTAGTTAAGTTTGAAAAGTCAAACTTAATGATGATTTAGCATTTTAAGGCATTTTATGCCTACCAACGTGGATAGCCATTCAACCAACCCTTTCATATGTCTTTTAAGTTGTTAAAATACAAAAAAGAAGGGATTGAAGGAAGCTGGTACGTAGGTGATGAAGGGTGAAGGTCGAAAGCTTAAGAGTTAAGCTTTGGAAAATTTGTTTTCATCTTCTTCATCTCTTCCATTCAAGATTGCTTCTTCTTCTCCAAGGCTCCACCAAGATCATTTCACTTGCTCTCCAAGGCTAAGGTAAGAGCTAGCACTCTTCTCTTTAGTCTAGCTATTCCCGGGTCAAAAGAGTTTGTCCCGGTTAGTTTTTCCGACCTCTGCGTGGATACCGTTAGAGACGGTCTCCTTTGGTCGTTATGGTTTGATTGTTTGTACTTATACATGGATCCTGGCTTTCGGGAATGTCCCGGGACTCAAAATTTTAAATTCCGCACTGTGGGCATGTGATGCCTACCCCGGGATTTTCCTACAAAAGAGTGGCTGGGCACTCATTACACTACTTCGTGGATGGTTTCTTAAGATATAATCAGATATTCATATACCCCGAGGATTAAGAAAATTCCACATTCACATACCCTTATGGTACCTTTCACAGATAGATAGATGCCTTTCAGACTATGCAATGCCCTAGCTCCATTTCAAAGATGTATGATATCTATCTTCGCAGATATGATTGAGGATATAATGGAAGTTTTCATGGATAATTTTTTAGTTTTTGGAAGCTTTTTCGAGACGTGTCTAACCAATTTACATAGGGTACTCCAAAGATGTAAAGAATCACATTTAGTGCTCCAAAGATGTGAAGAATCACATTTGGTGCTAAATTGGGAGAAGTGTCACTTTATGGTGTAAGAAGGGATAATGCTCGGGCATAAAATTTATGCACCAAGGATTTGAAGTGGATATAGTGAAAATGGAAATCAAAGTCAAGGGTGTGCCAGGATTTTTAGGCCATGCTGGGTTCTATCGTCATTTTATTAGAGATTTCTCGCAAATTGCAAGACTCTTAACAAATCTGTTAGTTAAGGATGTGCCTTTCCTTTTCAATGAAAATTGTTTAGCCACATTTAATCAATTAAAATAATCACTAAGATCAGGCCCAATCTTGACACCACCTAATTGCACACCCTATTCGAGGTCATGTGATCTGAGCCAAGCTATAGGTTGTGTATCGAGTCAAAGGAAGGATAAAAGGTTGCATGCGATATACTATACAAGCAAGACCCTTACGGAAGCTCAACATAATTACGCCACCACAGAAAAGGGACTACTCATGATGGTGTATACATATGATAAGTTTCAGTCGTACCTCTTGAGCTATAAAGTGATCATATTCATCGACCATACTACTTTAAAATATCTCTTTACTAAGAAAGACATGAAACCAAGACTTATTCGATGGTTGCTACTACTAGAAGAGTTTGATATAGAAATACGAGATAAGAAGGGAGTGGAGAATGTGGTTGTAGACCATTTATCATACTTGGAAGGAGGGAAATTTGAGAAAAATGATTATATTATTGAGAACTTCCCTAATGAAACCTTGATGTTACTTATACTGATATTGCAAACTATGTTGTCGGTGATAAACTTCCCTTTGATCTATCATATCAGTAGTGGAAATTGTTATTCCATAAATGCACCTAATATCTATGGGATGAATCAATCTTATATAGAACATGTGCTAATGGTTTAGTAAGACAAAGTGTTCCAGATGAAGAAATGTTAGACATATTAACACAGTGTCACAAAGCTCAATAAGCTGGCCACTATAGATTAAATAAAATGACAACTTAGGTACTCGAGTGTGGATTTTATTAGCCAAATTTGTTTAAGGATGCTCAAGCTTTTGTGGTATAGTGTGATCGCTGTCAACGAGTAGGAAACATCTCCAAAAGAGATAAGATGTCCTTATCCAACATTTTAGAAGTTGAAGTCTTCAATGTATGTGGAATCGACTTTATGGGGCCTTTTCCATCTTTCATGGAAACACGTACATTTTAGTAGGGTTGGATTATATATCTCGCTGGGCTGAAGCCATGGCATCTCCAACTAATAAGTAATGAAGGAGCACTTTTCTGCAATAGATCCTTTTGATGCCCTCCTTGTTGGGCCCGGGTCCAGGATCCCCATTCTCGAGGCAGCCCCTCGGGTCGCGCCAACGACGGGCGCCCAAATATGATCGAACCCGATCCCAACATCCATACAAATACATAAGTTCGATACCAACACATACACAAACATATACTCATACATACAATCACATGCATTCTAAACATGCATTAACCATCCCAAATACATAAACCATATGTCATTGTCATTCGAAGAAATTCACCAAGTAGTCTCAAAATATAGCACAATACATAATGAAATTAAATCCCATAATACAAAAGTATGCTCCATGATGAAATGCTGGTGGGCTAACCAAAGTACTAACTTATACAAGGCTCCTAACTAGCTTGAAGTTTCGATGCCTTGCAAGGTTGACAATCGCCTCGATCCGCACTGAGGAGGGAGAGTAATGGGGAAAT
Source organism: Erythroxylum novogranatense (assembly GCA_029891385.1). Lineage (NCBI taxonomy): Eukaryota > Viridiplantae > Streptophyta > Magnoliopsida > Malpighiales > Erythroxylaceae > Erythroxylum > Erythroxylum novogranatense. Next base: position 66,298 of record JAIWQS010000107.1, read on the forward strand.
TGCTCAAAGTGGCATATACGTTTATAGCCATCGACAATGAGCCACACAATCAAGCAATATACATATATCACTAGCAAATCAAAAATTCATCAATTTATTCACATTCATATAGACATAGGTCATGCATTTTCTTGTTTCTCCACATAACAATCATTATGCAACAAGTCTGTCAAATCCATCATGTGTTATGCTCAACAAATCGATCGTGTATGCACAAACAATTGGCTCGAGAGTTTCGTAAACGATCCGGATAAACCAAAGGTAAATTCGTAAACTATCCGAGTCTGATTTCTCAAGGAGCTCGTGGCCTCAAGAGGGTAGCCGAGAGAAGGCTTTATGTTAACGTGCACGTGATTCCATCCGTAACTCTCTCACCCAAACAATACACATAATACGTTCCATGTTCAAAGCATTTTTCGAAGCTTTCGTTATTTTCATTCTTTCCATTCTTGTCAAATATGCCATAAGGTTTATCAAGCCATGCATAATAATAGTCGCAATGCAAATTCAATATTTATCATAAAATTCAATACCAACAAGGTCATATCACGCGAAAGTTAGCACACACAAGCAATTTGCCCATACACAATAACCATAAACATATTACCCACCTAGTATCGCTGAGTATCGACTCATCGCTGTCCTTCCTCCGACGATTGAGTCAAATCAGCTTGGTTCCCTATAATAAACCAAGTTCTCATTTAATTAACAATCCATAGAAAATATTCCATAAAGCTCGACAATCAAAATAAAGCATTAAAGGTCTCCATCCGACTTCCAACTAAATTCTCGAACCCTTCGAAACAAATTCAACTTCCTTCTTCATACATCTCAGAGCCCTTTATTTCTAGGTCACAACGATCAAGAATCACCTCAATTGGACATCTACACCAAAAGATATGCCCAAAATACTAAAAATTTCACTTTCTAAAACAGGGGTCACATGCGGCGTCCGTGCACAGACCGGAAAGTGTCGCGTCATGGCGTTTCATCACTTGCACGCCGTGACGGCACACTGGTGTCAAGGGACGCACGCCATGACGCACATGGTGCACGTGGCGTGTCACCACTTCTCCGCACGCCAGGAGGGTGGTCTTCAAGACGTCGCGGACGTGCGGGTCGGAGCTGCAACTCCGAACCCCTGTTTTCTACATTTTCCGACTTCAATCCTTCCCAATCTCAGATGCAACACAACCAAACTATAGATCAAGTCCTCTACTACATTTCTAACCCATTCCAAGCTTCAAATCCATCACAAACACATCAACCCAAGGAAATCTCACCATTATGTCTTAAAACCCTAAAACCTTCGATTCTCACATATTCCACTTATCTAATGGATTTATCCAACCGAAACAAGACTAAGTAAAGCGGAACTTACCCGGAAACGTTTTAAATCTGTCGAAAACCTTGAAGATCGAAAATCCCTTTTCTTTTCCCTTCTTCTCCACCGACAGCTTCTCCTCTTCTCTTTCTTCTATTTCCTCTTCTTTCCTTCTTTTCTTTCTTCTCTTTTCTTTTCTAATTTCTTTTCTTAAACCTAAAGACATGGGACAAAGACCATAATACCCTCTTAGCTAAGCCCAAATCCATTCCAACTCAAGTAAACTTCCCAAAATGTCCTCACACAAATTAATCCTCCCATGCCTTATTTAAACCACATTAAACGCAAATACACCTCAATTATCCACTAATACTCCAAAATAAATCAAACTAAGCCTTACTCACATCATGATCACAATTCATGCTTAATATCATCATAAAAAAAATTCAGGGTCTAACATTTCTCCCCCTCTAAAAAGAAATTTCGTCCTCGAAATTTACTTGAATCATCAAAGAGGTGCGGATACTTCTCCCGCATAGTTTCCAATGGTTCCCATGTAGCCTCCTCTACCGAATGATTTCTCCACAGGACCTTGAATAATTGAACCGTCTTGTTCTTAAGGACTTTGTCCTTGGTATCCAAAATCTCTACCGGTTGCTCCTCATAACTCAGATCATCTCGCAACTGAACCTCACTAATCTGAATGACATGTGACGGATCCGATCTATATTTCCTCAACATAGACACATGGAAGACATCGTGAATCTGCGATAACTCCGGAGGTAACGCCAATCTGTAGGCGAGTGGTCCAATCCTCTCAAGGATTTCATAAGGACCCACATACCTCGGACTCAACTTACCCTTCTTGCCGAATCTCAATACTCCTCTCCAAGGAGACGTCTTAAAGAATACTTTCTCACCAACCTCATACTCAATCTCCTTTCGGTGAGCATCAACATAACTCTTCATCCTATCATGTGCTGCCTTAAGTCGCTGCTTAACTAGATTGACTTTCTCAATTGTCGTCTAAATCAATTCTGGTCCTTCCAATTGCCTCTCTCCTTCTTCATCCCAACAGATCGGAGTCCTACATCTCCGCCCATACAATGCCTCATATGGAGCCATCTGAATGCTCGAATGGTACGAATTGTTATAAGCAAATTCGACCAACGGCAAGTGCTCATCCCAAGCTCCTCTGAAATCCATCACACATGCCCGAAGCATCCCCTCAAGAGTTCGAATAGTCCTCTCAGATTGACCATCCGTGCGAGGGTGAAAAGTCAGATTAAAATTCACTTCATTCCCCAAAGCTTCCTGCAAACTACCCCAAAACCTCGAAGTAAACCGAGGATCCCTATCTGAAACTATGGAATCCGGAATCCCATGCAACCTCACCATCTCATCGATATACTTCTTTGCCAACACATGCAAAGAATCAGTCTGCTTAATCGCCCAAAAGTGAGCTGACTTCGTCAACTGATCCACAATAACCCAAATAGCATCATGCTTCTTACTAGTCTTGGGCAATCCCATCAGAAAGTCCATAGTCACTCTTTGCCACTTCCATTCCGGGATGGACAATGGCCTCAACATGCCCGAAGGTGCTTGGTGTTCAGCCTTGACTTGTTGACATACTAGACACTTACTGACAAACTCTGCTACATCTCTCTTCATGCCTTTCCACCAAAAATGCTCTCTCAGATCTCGATACATCCTGGTGCTACCTGGATGCATGGCATAAGGCGCATTGTGTGCCTCATCCATAATCTCATCCTTAATCTCCTGCACCTCTGGGATACACAATCTGTTCCCCACTTTCATAAGCCCATCATCTCTCACCTCTACTTCTGAAATCTTACCCTTTTGAATTTCATCTCGAAGCTTACTCAAATTTGCATCTTGAACCTGCAATTCTCTAACTTTCTCCCTGAGTATCGGTCTCACTCGGAAGTTAGCTAGAAGACAATCCAACTCCTCCTGCTTCAAGCTTATCTTAAGCTTGGCCATCTCTTCCAATAAAGGAAGATAAACCGATCGAACATGAGCAATCGAAGATTTTCTACTCAAAGCATCCGCCACTACATTGGCCTTGCCCGGATGATACTCAATCAACAAGTCATAGTCCTTGAGTAACTCAATCCATCGTCGCTGTCTCAAATTCAATTCCTTCTAGCTCAACAATTACTTGCACTCTTATGATCAAGAAAATCCTCGTCTCTAACTCCATACAAATAATGCTCCAAATCTTCAAAGCAAAGATCATCGCCGCTAACCCAAATCATCGTCGGATAATTCAACTCATAAGGCTTCAACCGCCAAGCATAAGCAATCACCCGATCTCCTCGCATCAAAACACAGCCAAGACCCTTCCTCAAGCATCACTATACACAAGATAGCCCTCAAGACCCGATGGCAAGATCGAGGTGGGGCACTTTCGTCAATCAAGGCTGAGCTCCTCAAAGCTCCTCCGACACTCCTCACTCCAAACAAACTTCGGTTCTTCCTCAAGAACCGTCATCGGAGCGGCTATCATGAAGAATCCTTCACTAATCTCCCTGTAATACCGCTAAACCCGAAAACTCCTCACCTCGCTACATTCTTGGTGCTTCCCAATTCACAACTGCTTCAATCTTGTTTGGATCCACATGAACTCCTTGCTCTGAGATCACATGTCCAAGAAATGAAACTTCCCTCAGCCAAAATTCGCATTTATCGAATTTGGCATACAGCTCATGCCCCCTCAAAGTCTCCAAAGCCATCCTTAAATGCTCCTCATGCTGCTCATCACTCTTGGAATACACCAAGATATCATCAATGAAGACAATGATAAATTGGTCCAAGAATGGCTTGAAAACTCGATTCATCAAATCCATAAACGCTGCAGGCGCATTCGTTAATCCGAAGGGCATCACCAAAAACTCAAAATGCCCATACCGAGTCCTGAAAGCAGACTTTGGCACATCTGACTCCTTAATCCTCAACTGATGGTAACCCGATCTCAAGTCTATCTTAGAGAAGACTCTCGCTCCTTACAGCTGATCAAACAGATCATAAATGCGAGGAAGCGGGTACCTATTCTTCACAGTGACCTGATTCAGCTTCCTGTAGTCCACACACATCCTTAACTATCCATCTTTCTTCTTTACAAAGAGAACCGGAGCTCCCCAAGGCAAAGAGCTCGGTCGAATATATCCCTTCTCTAACAATTCCTCCAACTGCTCCTTAAGCTCCTTCAATTCCGCCGGAGCCATCCGAAGGCGGAATTGAAATCGCTACCATACATGACAAGCTCAATGGGAAACTCAATTTTCCTAACTGGCGGTAGTCCTGGCAATTCCTCGGGAAAGACATCCGAGAATTCCCTGACTACTGGAATATCCTCCAGCTTTCCTCCATCTGTCCTGGAGTCTATCACATAAGCCAAAATGCCTCACAACCCTTCCTCATCATCGCTCTCGTCAACGCTGAAACAACCTGGCGGTACTCGTTCATCCCCCACAAACACCACTCTTTCCACTATCCAATTCAAACTCTACCGCCTTCGCCAATCCAAACGGGCATTGTACCTTCCAAAGTATCCATGCCCAAAATCACATCTAGTCCTCCCATCTTCAGTGGCATCAAATCGACCACTAGAAGTTCTCCACCAATGCGAATCTCACAACCTCTATACACTTGACTAATCACAATGTACTGACCGATTGGAGTACTCACCATCAGCGGAGTATCCAAAGGGCTCACAATCCTATCACACATGGGTCTACTCGAAGAAACAAACGAATGAGTAGAACCCAGATCAATCAAAGCTATCACATCATCAGGCCAAAGTCGAATCATACCAGTCACAACATCAGGAGCGGTCTCTGCATCCTCCCTAGTCATCGCAAACACCCGAGCTGGTGCCTGCCCTCTCGGTCTCCCCGAAAGATTCACCCTCTTGGCTGCATCTGAACTGCCTACTTCTATCATAGTTCTTTGTCCCATAGTCTCTGTCCTCCTCGGAACTTGCATCTAACCTCTCTCCTGTCGTGGAGGCTGAGGACACTCTCTGGCAATGTGTCCCTTCTCCCACAAATAAGCAAGCTCCCCGCCAATCAAGCACTCTCCTCTATGAGATCTCCCGCAGTGCTCACACTTCGGGACAAAAGATCTATCTCCATCTCCCCTTCTACCGCCACCCACCGTTGAGGCTTGGTGAGAAACAGTAGAAGTCCTCATCGGCCTAGGTCGGCTCGCACCTTCGCCTCTCTCCTCGACCGAACCTGGAAGCTCCTAACACTCGTTCGCATAAGAGCACTAGTGCTACCTCCTCTCTGAATTGCTCCGCCTTTCTCTTTTACTCACAAAGACTTCGATGTTCTCTATATTTTCCACTCTTGTGCCTCAACTCTTCATTGGAAGTCACAAAATTATGTACAATCACCTTCTCTCGATAGCTGTTGCAGTCCGACTAAACCGACGACATCTAGCAACTTCACTCAACATCGATCTCAAGCATACCGATAGCCGTGTAAACCAAGCGCTCATATCACCGACCGTCATATCCTCTCGAGTCAAACCGAGAACTCCCTTTGCTTCGCTGAATATAAACCTCTCGATGATATTTCTTCTAAAAGCACCAAGAAATTCTACCATGATAACCCTATTGGCCCATCTCGATCGCTCGTACCGCCTCCCACCAAGCAGAGCATCTCCCAAGCAAGTGGCAAGATAGATGACCCTCTCGTCATTCTCACATCCATCCGATCCAAAGACTCTCTCGCCTTCCTCACCAAGTCTCGGCTTCTTCAGATCCGATGTCCCAAAGAAGTCAATCGCTTCCATACTTCCTCAATCCACAAACAAATCCGCTTTTCGAAGTTGGGGTGAAGGTATATCGTGGCATCGACCCATTAGAAGTACAAGTCGACTTGTACTACCGATAAGTCGATTTGTTCTTGAAAATCGATAAGTCGACTTGTACATTGCATAAGTCGACTTATTTAAGGATCTGCATTATTTATTTCGCGCCTAAAGGCAATCCCTTTAGCACGCTTTTATTCACAATCGATGCGCATCGATGAATAAATAAAGAAAAGGCATAATTCATTAATTTGATGTTCATGAACATTGTTTATGAATTGATTGGATCTTTAATCGATTAATGAAGTCCATGATATATGACATAGCATGAAGGAAATTATGATGTGATCATACTACCGAGATTCCTATCATGTGCAATTGTCAAGATTCAAATTCTCCTAGTCAAAGGATTAATGAGACCGACATCATTAATCCGGATAGACTAGCACATGTCATATTCCTCGATTGGATCAAGCAAGGATTTCGTAAACTGTAAATATGAGATATTTAGAATTGACATGTGGATGCTTACTAAGCGGTAGTAAGTTCATCGATGACCTGCCATGAGATCATCACATGGATATCTTATCTAAGTGTCGTTGATAATCTCATCATAGCAATGGTGCAAGTATCCTCAGACTTGAGGTACTCAAGGATATCTTGATACCGATTACGTGCTTTGACTCCATTCCTTGTTGCCTTCCGGAGGTAACTCATAGGTGGTGTTTGGGTACAACTTGAGGTATTCAAGATAATTGAGTAGCCAATAAAGGATTCACCACTTCGGATTAGCGTAAGAGATACCCATGGCCTCTTCGTCGATCATTACTCGGAAATCTCTCGCCGAGTGAATACGCCATGAAGAGTGTCTTCATGGACATATAGAGTAATGAGTCCTGTGATCTAGATCTGTTATCACTGGGCTAGACTCACCTAGTAAGAGTTGACACTTTGACCATACTCATAACCAAGTGGGGTATAGGATGGTGAAAGGACGAATTGCACAAGAATTGTCTATGGAAGGGTTTGTGATCCGGTTCGTGATGAATACATCAAACCAATTACTTTCCTAAGTTAATTGGGGTCATGATGTGTTGCTAGATACCGCCATGACTTGCTTTCAGATTAATTGTTAATCTAAGGCCAACATAACCGGAGCCTAAAGGGTCACACGCTTAAGAGTGTCTCGAGAATCAGTAAAATAGTAATTGGACAGAGTTCCAATTATGGAGAGCATTAGATTAAATGGATCCCAATGGATTGGGATATGTCCCGATGAGATCGCGACATCAATATGCAAGAAAGGTTTAGGGTCAAGTTTGAAAGATCGGGCCCTTGTGAGGTGGTAGACCGACCCCAGCTTGTTGGACCTCTTAGTAATTATATATATGTTAATTAATTAAAGAATTAATTAATTAATATTATATATATATGCCATGTGCAAGTTGGAAAGAGGAGAGGATGAGAGCTTGACTTTTCAAAGCTTTATTTCTAATTCATTAAAGAATGAATGGCTAATATGGCTTACACTTGTCCTTCTCTTATGGTACTCTTTTAAAGGTTAAAAGATACATATATGAAGGCTTGGAAAGGAGTAGTCGACGGGGGCTTATGGATTAAAAGAAAAGTGAAAACTTAAGTGTTAAGTTTTCTATGAAAATGGTTTTCAAGCTTTCTTCCTTAAGGCACCATGATTTCTCTCTTCTTCCAAGCATGGATTCCAACGTTTCCTTCAGCTCTCCAGGAAAGAGGTAGGGTCTAGCAGCTCTTAATCTGTTCTAGCTATTCCCGGGTCAAAGGGGTTTGATCCGGTTAGGTTTTCTGATCTCTGCGTGGATCACCTTTAGAGATAGTCTCTTTTGGCTATTTAGGTTTATGTCTTCACGGATACCTGGATCCTGGGTTCGGAAGGTCCGGGAACAAAATTTTGTTTTCCGCTGCCTGTACATGTGATGTACCTCCGGGATTTTCCTACAGTGGTATCGAGAGCCTGTATCCCGTATGAAGCTATAACCTAAGCTAGATCAGAAACCCTAAGTGCTGTTGATGCTGATGCATGCTTACTGTCCAAATTTCGTTTCTGTATAGAGATGCATTTTTCAAACTTTTTCTGCCCAAGATTATTCATAACATGTTAGAGAATATGTCTATGAAATTTGAGAATTTATCGATTTGATTTGATATAGTTTTGCTAATTAATTCCCTAAGGTTACAGATGCTGTTTTGTGAAACGATTCTGGAACAGGCAGTAGTATAAAATCGAGAATAAATTCTAGAAAAATGGTTTTCTGGATTTTCCTTCACCTACATGTCTCTAAGATGTTGGTGAATTTCTGTGAGTATGGAAATTGGATTTCAAGGTGATTGGATATTTATTCACGAATTTATTCTATGCTGTTGGGAATTGCTGTGCTGATGAACACAGATTTTGAATCGTTTTTGTTATTTAGGTTGACTGAGGTTTTGATGGCCTAAAATCCTGAAAAAATTCATGTAGCATGTTCTGAACATGTAGTAACCTATATAATTTTCTCATAATTTATTGAAATTGTTTAATTGATCATTTCAAGCAATGTACAGAACTGGACAGTTTTGGTGAAAATTGATGAGACTGTTTTGCTTGGCTTGATTGAGTGTGCATTTTCAGTTCCAATGCCTTGCACCATTTTTAATGTGATTAAAAATGTGTTATCTTGATGTAGTATGATTTCCAAACTGAATTGCTTGAATTACCTTATCCTAGAATTTTCGGATGCCTAATTGATCACCTTTGTGTCTCGTTAGTATATTTCATTTTCTTGCTTGTTTTGGCCATCACAATTTTTGTGACAAGTGCCGGAGTAAATTTGATAATGTATATGCTAGCTAGAGATGCTTAGGATGATAATTTGGGTGTTCCTAAATTGTTTGGAAATTAATGAGTTTTGACTCATTTCAAGCTTTTCATATAGTTTGACTATTTAAGGCATTCATAGTTCAATGAAGTGTTCATTGAGGCATCAAAATTATCAGATATTACCTTAGGTATGTAGGTGTTGTGAATTGGAATTGCATTAATTGAGGAATTAGCCGATTAGAGATTTTAGCAAGTTTATTCGGATAAGTCGACTTGTCTATAAAATAAGTTCCACTTGTTCAAGGTTTTAGGATAAGTTCGACTTGTCTATGTATAAGTCCACTTGTTCAGATTCAGATAAGTCCACTTGTAGTTCCTTATAAGTCCACTTGTTCACGGGTAGACATAAGTCCACTTGCGTCATACAAGTCGACTTGTGTATAGGCAAAGCATAAGGCTTACTTGCATTTGATGAAAGCCCACTCATGGCATGCTCAGTTGGATGATGGATGATTATAAGGATTGATTCAATACGATTGATGAAACCTAAATCATTTCATATAGTCTTCGTGACTATAATCCTTAAGCTTGGAGTCTAGAGACCCAAATCCTCCTCGGTATATGAAAACTAACGCCCATTAATATGGTAAGAACCGAGTTCTTATAGGTTGGGTTGTCGAGCAAACTCAAGCTCACTCTATACGGATATGTTCGAACCATGAAAATAAGATTTTCGGATTAATGGGTTGGTTTTCACCGAAGCGCTGGTTTGTTGAGCAAACTCAAGGTCAACGTGACAGAGGTGAAATTGGGCAGCATACATTCGATGTACGCGATCAAAGAGTTGATACCCAATGAAGTACACATCAACAAGTTGATAAAGACTCGATCGATAGTCAGGTCTAAGATGTAATTGGTATATCCGATACCTCCCGAGACATAAGGTGGCTTGTTCGACAAATCCAAGGTCATTCTCAATGTCGGTTATCGATGATGCAATTGGTATGACCGATACCTACCGATTGACCTAAGTCAGGCTTGTTTGGCAAACCCAAGGTCACTCTTAGCAATGCTCTGGACATCGACCCACTAGACATTATGTCACTTTGTTTCTCTCGATTCAGTAAAGAGGGTTATGGATTCTAGGAAACTAGTGGGAGCCATATGCATGTCATGCAAGTCCTTATGATCATGCATAATTCTATCCTATCATTCCTTCTCTCTATCGCTTAGTTGATCAAGAAGTCTTTCAAGTGGAATATATGCTCTATTCGGACCGATTTTCTTGATTGGCTAAGGAATCTTAGAATTTTCTCGATCCGAGGAACTGGATACGCCCTAGATGTTCCACTTCCAGATGCACTGCGACATGATGCCGATAAGGATCGAAGCATATCGTAAGCATCTAATGGGCGGTGACATGGTCTTGCCTCGATGTCACCAGAGCTGCGAGAGAAAGACGAGTCCATGGATGCTCACGTTATAGTATCTCATCTTAGGAGCTGTTTGATGAGTGAGCTCGATCCGAAAGGTTCAAGACTCAAGGCTTTCTTCATCATTAAAGATGACTCAGGACAATCATGCAAGATACCTCAAGATGAATGGCTATATTATATTGAGAGATTAGCCGCCTTAGATTTGTAATGGATTATGAATTAAGTAGAGACTTAATTTGATTGATTGTCGATGGTTATTCACGCTCAGTGATAAACTATCGGATAAACCAAATATCCACAACAATTCTCGAGTCGATCAATCTTCACGATACCGAAAGGTGCTATCAAGAGAGATAGCAAGTGCTAATGGTGGATGCTTCTTCTTCTGGTTCAAAGAAGAAAAGGCCAAGAAACCAAAGGGAAGTGCCAACAAGAAGAAGACCAAAGATTCTTCCCCAAAAGGATTTTGCTTTCATTGTGGCAAGTCTAGCCACTAGAGGCGAAACTGTAAAATCTATCTGGAGTCCTTGAAGCAGAAGAAGGCATCAGATGCCTCTACTTCTTCAAATATGTTTGTCATTGAGGTTAATACTATTCCTGATCCAAACATATCGGTATTTGATACCGGATGTGGCTCATACATATGAAATGATATGCAGGGCATCAGGGACAGTAGAAAGCTCATAAAAGAGAACTAGACCTTCGTGCAGGTAATGAAGCAAGGGTTGCTACATTAGCCGTAGGCACTTATGTCTTGTTACTCCCTCATCGGGCTTATATTCAAATTGATGATTGTCATTTTGTACCGCTTTAAACAAAGAACATATTGTATGTTTCATGTTTAATTAGAGCTGATTTCCATTTGACTTTTAGTAGCAATGGTTGTTCTATTAGTTCAATGGAATGCTCTATGGTATCGGGTACATTATGCAATGGAATTGACATACGAGATATATCATATCCAATTATGAATGTCAATGACGCGAAAAGACATAATCGAGATAATTTAAAATCAACGATTTTATGGCATTGTCGCTTTGGCCATATAAATGAGACACGCATAGCTAAGCTCCATGAGAGTGGCGCTTAGGTCATTTGATTATGAATCACATGACACATGCGAATCTTGTTTATTAGGCAAGATGACTAAGTTCTCCTTTAAAGGAAAGGGTGAACGAGTGAATGGAATATTAGACCTAATACATTTGGATGTATGTGGTCCGATGTCCATCCATGCCAGAAGTGGTTGTCGTTACTTCATTACTTTTATCGATGATTATTCACGATATGGGTATGTGTATCTGATGAGATACAAATCTGAAGCGTTTGAAAAGTTTAAATAATTTAGAAATGAAGTAGAAAACTAACTTGGTAAAAGTATGAAGACATTACGATCTGATCGTGGTGGAAAATACTTAGACCAACAGTTTTGGATTATCTCAGAGATCATAAGATTTTATCTCAGTACACTCCACCTTACATGCCGCAGCACAATGGTGTGGCCGAAAGGAGAAATCGAACCTTGTTAGACATGGTGCGATTGATGATAGGTTTACAGCAGTTTTGGGAATATGCGCTGAGACATCTGCTTACTTGCTAAACAGAGTTCCATCAAAGACAGTTGATGTTACTCCATATGAAGATATGGACTAACAGAAAACCCTATCTTTCTTAGCTGAAAGTATGGGGTTGTCCTGCTTACGTGAAGCGGACACAGTCAAGATTAGCTTGATGCAAAGTCGACAAGTGTTTGTTCGTGGAATATCAATTCTACCTTGCTTAGGAACAAAAGTTGTTTGTTTCAAGCATGCTGTTTTCTTAAAGAAATAGTTTTTTACAAGAGGACAGATGGGAGCAAAGTTGAACTTAGAGAAGTTCAAGATGCTCGAACAAACATAGATCAATCGCTGAACTTGAAACTGTCACACTATATAGATGAGGTAGCAGTTCAACCTTCTACTACACACTAATTTCAGAGGTTAAGTAGGATACGACCGCTCCAGAGAGATATGAATTTCGTAGAGGAACGTAATGACGACACTCATACGAGATGATGAGCCTACTACCTATGAAGAGGTTACAAAAGTTCAGAGTCCGAGAAATGGCTTTAAGCCATAAAAATTTGAAATGGATTCCATGTATAAACCAAGTATGGACTTTGGTTGTTACACGAAGGATAAAACCCATGGGTGCAAAGGGTTTTCAAGAAGAAAACCAACATGGATGGTAATTTGATTACCTATAAAGCAATGCTTCGTTAAAGGATTTCGTCACGCATAGGAGTTGACTATGACGAAACCTTCAAATTTCAGAAGCAATGCTTAAATCCATTCGGATACTCCTAGCCATTGCCACTCATTATGATTATGAGATATGGCAATGGATGTGAAGATAGCTTTCCGAGAGGAAATCTCACCGAGGATGTGTATGACACAACCCGAGGGCTTCACTTCCATCGATGGCTAAAAGGTATGCAAGCTTCGTAAATCCATGTTTGGATGAAGCAAGCTTCAAGGAGTTGGATTATCCGCTTAATCGAGTCAATCAAAGAGTTTGATTTCACAAAATTCGGATGATCATTGTGTGTACAAGAAGGTTAGTGGGACTGCAATCGTATTCTTTGTGTTGTATGTAGATGACATACTGTTACTAGGAAACGATGTCTCTATGCTGCAATCAGTTAAAATTTGGTTGTCCAAACAATTTGCCTTGAAAGACCTTGGTAAAGCAACTTATATCCTTAGGATATAGATTTATGCGAGATAGATCAAAGGTTGCTTGGTTTTCACAAGCATCGTACATAGATGAGATGCTAAAGAGGTTTAGCATGGAACAATACTATATGTACGAGGCCCGATGTATCGTATGCTCTAAGTGTTCTGAGCGGATACCAATCTGATCCTGGTGAGGGTCACTGGGTGGTCATCAAGAATATCCTCAAGTACTGTGAAGCACTAAGGATGTTTTCTTAATCTATGGAGATGGAAATCTCCATATGAGCGGGCATTCAGATGCCAGTATCTAATCTGATAAGGATGATACTGAATCATGATTAGGTTATACACATTCACACTGAATAGCGTGGCGGTCAGTTGGAAAGAATTCCAAACAAGAGAGGACTGCTGATTCAACAACCGAGGCAGAGTACCGCCGCATGAGATGCTTAGAAGAAGCGGTTTGGATCAAGAAGTTCATTATCGAACTTGATCTAGTCCCTACTGTGTAGGGCCCATAGGATTGTATTGTGATACAATGGGGCTAGTGCACAGCAAAGGAACCAAGGTCTTATCGACGATCCGAACTCGTGCTTACCGATTCGGGAAATCATTAGTCGAGATGATATCTTGATAGAGAATTCCACTGAGCAAAGTGTTGTTATTCCGCTGACAAAGCCATTGTCACGGAGAATTGTGATTCTCATGGACTCGCTTATGGTATTAGATACTAGGCATTGGCTTTAGGTCGAGTGGGAGATTTGTAAGTACAAGTCACTCTACTATCGATAAGTTGACTTGTTCTTGAAAAATGCGATAAGTCGACTTGTACATTACATAAGTCGACTTATTTAAGGATCTTGCATCGTTTATTTGCGCCCTAAAGGCAATCCCTTTACGCTTTTATTCACAATGATGCGGTGGATGAATAAATAAAGAAAAGGCATAATTCATTAATTTGATGTTCATGAACATTGTTTATGAATTGATTGGATCTTTAATCAAATTAATGAAGTCCATGATATATGACATAGCATGAAGGAAATTATGATGTGATCATACTACCGAGATTCCTATCATGTGCAATTGTGTCAAGATTCAAATTCTCCTAGTCAAAGGATTAATGAGACCGACATCATTAATCCGGATAGACTAGCACATGTCATATTCCTTGATTGGATCAAGCAAAGGATCTCGTAAAGCGTAAATATGAGATATTTAGAATTGATACGTGGATGCTTACTAAGCGGTAGTAAGTTCATCGATAACTGCCATGAGATCATCACATGGATATCTTATCTAAGTGTCGTTGATAATCTCATCATAGCAATGGTGCAAGTATTCTTAGACTTGAGGTACTCAAGGATATCTCGATACCGATCCTGCTTTGACTCCATTCCTTGTTGCCTTCGTGAGGTAACTCATGGTGGTGCTTGGGTACAACTTGAGGTATTCAAGATAATTGAGTAGCCAATAAAGGATTCACCACTTCGATTAGCGTAAGAGATACCCATAGCCTCTCGTCAGATCATTACTCGGAAATCTCGGCAGAGTGAATATGTCATGAAGAGTGTCTTCATGGACATATAGAGTAATGAGTCCTAGGGCGAGATCTGTTATCACTGGGCTAGACTCGGTCTAGTAAGAGTTGACACTTTGACCATACTCATAACCAAGTGGGGTATAGGATGGTGAAAGGACTAATTGCACAAGAATTGTCATGGAAGGGTTTGTGATCCGGTTCGTGATGAATACATCAAACCGATTACTTTTCGGTCAATCGGGGTCATGATGTGTTGCTAGATACCGCTCATGACTTGCTTTCAGATTAATTGTTAATCTAAGTAGCCAACATAACCGGAGCCTAAAGGGTCACACGCTTAAGAGTGTCTCGAGAGAATCAGAAATAGTAATTGGACGAGTTCCAATTATGGAGAGCATTAGATTAAATGGATCCCAATGGATTGGGATATGTCCCATGAGATCGCGACATTAATATTGCTAAGAAAGGTTTAGGAGTGTTTGAGATCGGGGCCCGAAGGTTTCAGAGACCTGACCCAGCTTGATCGACCTCTTAGTAATTATATATATGTTAATTAATTAAAGAATTAATTAATTAATATTATATATATATGCCATGTGTGCACGTTGGAAAGAGGGAGAGGATGAGAGCTTTGACTTTTCAAAGTTTTATTTCTAATTCATTAAAGAATGAATGGCTAATATGGCTTACACTTGTCCTTCTCTTATGGTACTCTTTTAAAGGTTAAAAGATACATATATGAAGGCTTGGAAAGGAGTAGTCGATGGGGGCTTATGGGTTAAAGAAAAGTGAAAACTTAAGTGTTAAGTTTTCTATGAAAATGGTTTTCAAGCTTTCTTCCTTAAGGCACCATGATTTTCTCTTCTTCCAAGCATGGATTCCAACGCTTCCTTGACTCTCCAGATGTAGGTAGGTCTAGCGACTCTTAACTGCTCTAGCTATTCCCGGTCAAAGGGTTTGATCTGGTTAGGTTTTCGATCTCTGCGTGGATCACCTTTAGAGATAGTCTCTTTTGGCTATTTAGGTTTACGTCTTCATACGGATACCGATCCAGGTTCGGAAGGTCCCGGAACAAAAATTTTGTTTTCCGCTGCTGTACATGTGATGTACCTCCGGATTTTCCTACACCCATAGCCTGCATTTAATGCTTGAGTAAAGGCCAGGAATAACCTCGGATCCAAAGGAGGCACTTACTCTGCATAAGTGGCGACTCTCGAGTTGGCATGAATTTTAACAGGCTCACTACCTAGCCCTACGTGAAGCCTCAAAGATTCCCGGCTATCGACTCATCACCCTTCCTCTCTAATCGGAGAGTCAAAAGGCAGATCCTTGCAAAACTCCTCGTGTCCTTCACGAGGTGGCATCGCATCTTCAAATGGAAGCACTAAGGATTAGTTATATGGCAATCTACATGTATGCATGACATGCATGTCACTTAATGCACTCAATCAAATGCAACATATAAGCAAATATCAAACAAGTCGTCCTATATGCATTCTAAGCCGAGGACACTAAATCTAGCGCTCGATACTAAACATGTCAGTCGGGTCCCAGATCCCCATTCCCGAGGTGGCCCCTCTGTCGCGCGCTAACGACGGCGCTCAATACGATCGGACCCGATCCCAACATCCATACAAATACATAAGTTCGATACCAACACATACACAAACATATACTCATACATACAATCACATGCATTCTAAACATGCATTAACCATCCCAAATACATAAACCATATGTCATTGTCATTCAAGAAATTCACCAAGTAGTCTCAAAATATAGCACAATACATATTGAAATTAAATCCTTAATACAAAAGTATGCTCCATGATGAAATGTCAGGGCTAACCAAAGTACTAACTTATACAAGGCTCCTAACTAGCTTCAAGTTTTCGATGCCTTGCAAGGTTGATAATCGCCTCGATCCGCACTTTGAGGAGGGAGAGTAATGGGTAAGTCACGAAGCTCAGTGGCATATACGTTTATAGCCATTGGCAACGAGCCACACAATCAAGCAATATACATATATCACTAGCAAATCAAAAATTCATCAATTTATTCACATTCATATAGACATAGGTCATGCAATTTCTTGTTTCTCCACATAACAATCATTATGCAACAAGTCTGTCAAATCCATCATGTGTTATGCTCAACAAATCGATTGTGTATGCACAAACAATTGGCTCGAGAGTTCCGTAAACGATCCGGATAAACCAAAGGTAAATCCGTAAACTATCCGAGTCCCATTTTTCAAGGAGCTCATGGCCTCAAGCGGGCAGTCGGAAGAAGGCTTTATGTCAACGTGCACGTGACTCCATCCGTAACTCTCTCACTCAAACAATACACATAATCCATACGTTCCATGTTCAAAGCATTTTTCGAAGCTTTCGTTATTTTTATTCTTTCCATTCTTGTCAAATATGCCATAAGGTTTATAAAGCCATGCATAATCATAGTCGCAATGCAAATTCAATATTTATCATAAAATTCAATACTAACAAGGTCATATCATGCAAGCAGTTAGCACACACAAGGCAATTTGTCCATACACAAAATAACCACAAACATATTACCCACCTAGTATCGCTTGAGTATCGACCATCATTGTCATTCCTCTTCGATTGGGTCAAATCAACTTGGTTCCCTATAATAAACCAAGTTCTCATTTAATTAACAACCATAGAAAATATTCCATAAAGCTTGACAATCAAAATAAAGCATTAAAGGTCTCCATCCGACTTCCAACTAAATTCTAACCCTTCAAACAAATTCAACTTCCTTCTTCATACATCTCATAGCCCTTTATTTCTAGGTCACAACAGATCAAGAATCACCTCATTCGACATCTACACCAAAAGATATGCCCAAAATACTAAAAATTTCACTTTGGAAAACAGGGAGGTCGGCTGCGGCGAAGGGGCCTTGCGCATGAATGACCCACCACAAGCGGCGTGCAAGTGTGCATCGCGGTGTTTCATCACTCGCACGCCTGACGCGCACACTGAAGCACCATGGCGTGCACATGGTGCACGCGTGTGTCACCATTCTCCGGATGTCACAAGGTTTTCAAGACGTCATGACGTCATGGGTCGGAGTCATGACCAACCCCGCTTTCTACATTTTCCGACTTCAATCCTTCCCAATCTCATATGCAACACAACCAAACTATAGATCAAGTCCTCTACTACATTTCTAACCCATTCCAAGCTTCAAATCCATCACAAACACATCAACCCAAGGAAATCTCACCATTATGTCTTAAAACCCTAAAACCTTCGATTCTCACATATTCCACTTATCTAATGGATTTATCCAACCGAAACAAGACTAAGTAAAGCGGAACTTACCCGGAAACGTCTTAAATCTTTCGAAAACCTTGAAGATTGAAAATCCCTCTTCTTTTCCCTTCTTCTCCACCGACGGCTTCTCCTATTCTCTTTCTTTTATTTCCTCTTCTTTCCTTCTTTTCTTTCTTCTCTTTTCTTTTTCTAATTTTTTTCTCTTAAACCTAAAGGCATGGGACAAAGACCATAATACCCCTCTTAGCTAAGCCCAAATCCATTCCAACTCAAGTAAACTTCCCAAAATTTCCTCACACAAATTAATCCTCTCATGCCTTATTTAAACCACATTAAACGCAAATACACCTCAATTATCCACTAATACTCCAAAATAAATCAAACTAAGCCTTACTCACATCATGATCACAATTCATGCTTAATATCATCATAAAAAAAATTGGTCTAACACTCCTTGTTGGGCCCAGCCCCAGATCCCTTTCGGCGACCCCTCGGGTCAAGCCGACGACGGGCGCCCAAATACCTTCGGACCCGATCCCAACATCCATACATATACACAATTCGCTTTACACATACATATACCAATACATTCTACACATGCATCCCATCCACGAATTAAACACCCCATAAACTATGGGGCTTCATGCCATTACAATTTCAAAGAAATTCAACAAGTATTCTCAAATGCAGCATACTATAAAATAAAATGAAATCCCAAAATACATAAGTATGCTCCATGATGATATGCTGGCGGGCTAACCAAAGTACTAACTTATACAAGGCTCCTAACTAGCTTGAAGTTTCTGATGCCTTGCAAGGTTGACAAACGCCTCGATCCGCACTTTTGAGGAGGGAGAGTAATAGGGTGAGTCAAGCTCGATGGCATATACGTTTATAACCATTGGCAACGAGCCACAAAATCAAGCATAGATGTATATCCATCTAACAAGTCATCAATCTATCACATTTCAATCATCACAAAAGAGTTCATATGAGTGTACAATATAGCACTTCAACATGTATCATGCTCATCAATTCAATCATGTATGCACAAACAATTGGCTCGAGAGTTCTGTAAACGATCCGGATAAACCAAAGGTAAATCCGTAAACTATCCGAGTCCGATTTCTCAAGGATCTCGTGGCCTCAAGCGGGCAGCGTGAGAAGGCTTTATGTCTACGCACGTGACTCCATCTCAGAACTCTCTTACCCAAACAAAACATATAATCCATTCGTTTCATGCTCAAAGCATTTTATCAAAGCTTTTCGAAATTCTCATTCTTGTCCATTTCCATAAGGCCTATCAAGCCATGCATAATCATAATCAAAATGCACATTCAATATTTCTCATGTAATTCAATACAAAAAGGTCATATTATGCAAGCAAGTAAGCACACACAAGGCAATTTGCCCATACACACAATAACCATAAACATATTACCCACCTAATATCGCTCGAGTATCCGACTCATTGGTGTCCTTCCTCTTGCGATTGGGTCAGGTCAGGTTGGTTTCCTATAATAGACCAAGTTCTCATTCAACCAATATCTATAGTAAATATTCAAAGCTTGGAAATCCAAAATAAAGCATTAAAGGTCTACATTCGACTTCCTCATAAAATCTCAAACCCTTAGAGACTAATTCCGAACTTCCCTTCTTCATAAAACTCGTAGCCCTTATTTCTAGTTCACAGCGAATCCAAAATCACCTCAATTGGACATCTTTAACCCAAGATATGCCCAAAAATCTCCTTCAGAAAACTTGGGTGTTCGCCGCGGCGAAGGTACGCTCGCTGCGGTGAGCCAAATTTCTTCGTACGTCGCGACGAGCCTTCCTCACACGTCGCGACGAACGCTCCTCTCGCACGTCGCGACGAACAAGCTGCCAGACGTCATGACGAAAGCAAGCTATCAGACGCTCGCGACAAGAATCGCCGACGTCGCGGCGAATAAATATTTATTCGTCGCGACGTTGCTTCCCCCTCTCGCACGTTGCGGCGTGTTCATACGCACGTCGCAACGTGCGGGTCTAGAGCTCGACTCCGAAATCCAGTTTTCTGCATTTCCACACTTTAATCCTTCCACAAACACAAATGCAACACATCAAAACATTATATCAAGACTTATACTACATTTAAAGCCCATTCTAAGCTTCCAATCCATCATAAACGCAACAACCCAGAAAGTTCTAACCATTTTCCTTCCGAAAACCCTAAAACCACCGAATCTCCTTAATCCTCTAATTTTAAATCTAACCATAACAAGTTTGAAGGAGGTTAAACTTACCAGAAATCACTTCGAATCAGTCGGAAAACTCAAAGATCGCAAAACCTCTCTTCTCTTCTCTCTTCCTCCACCGACGACGCTACTCCTCTCTTCTTTTCTTCTTCTTTTCTTTCTTTTCTTTTTCCTCTTTCTTTCTATTTCCTTCTAATTCTTTTTTTAAAACCTACCTAGGGTGGTCAAAGACCAAAATACCCCTCCTAAGAAGCCTAAATCCATTCCAACTTAAGTAAACTTCCCAAAATGCCCTTACACAATTTAATCCTCTAATGCCTTATTTAAACCATATTTAATCTCAATTATACTCCAATTAACCACTAGCACACCCAAATTAATCAAGCTAAGCCATAAACACATAATTATCAAAATTCATGCTTAATATCATCATAAAAAATTCGGGTCTAACATTTCTCCCTCTTAAAAGAAATTTCGTCCTCGAAATTTACCTGAATCATCAAAGAGATACGGATACTTCTCCCAAGATGGCTTCCAATGGCTCCCAAGTAGCCTCCTCATCGAATGGTTCCTACACAGACTTTGACTAATCGAACTGTCTTGTTCTCGAGGACCTTGTCCTGGTATCCAAAATCTCCTTTGGTTGCTCCTCATAACTCAGATCATCGCGCAACTGAACCTCGCTCACCTGAATGATGTGAGAAGGATCCGATCTATACCTCCTCAACATAGACATATGGAAAACATCGTGAATCTACGATAACTCCGAAGGTAACGCCAGTCTGTAGGCGAGTGGTCCAATCCTCTCAAGGATCTCATAAGGACCCATATACCTCGGACTCAACTTACCCTTCTTGCCGAACCTCAATACTCCTTTCCAAGGAGACGTCTTAAGGAACACTTTCTCACTGACTTCATACTCCATCTCCTTTCAGTGAGCATCAACATAACTCTTCATCCTATCCTGTACTGCCTTAAGTCGCTGCTTAACCAGATTGACTTTCTCAATCGTCGTCTGAATCAATTCTGGTCCTTCCAATTGCCTCTCTCCTTCTTCATCCCAACAGATCGGAGTCCTACACCTCCTGCCATACAATGCCTCATATGGGTCCATCTGAATGCTCGAATGGTACGAATTATTATAAGCGAATTCGACCAATGGCAAATGCTCATCCCAAGCTCCTTTGAAATCCATTACACAAGGCCGAAGCATTCCCTCAAGTGTCCGAATGGTCCTCTCAGATTGACCATCCGTCTAGGGGTGAAACGCCGTACTAAAATTCAGCTTCGTCTCCAAAGCTTCCTACAAACTACCCCAAAACCTCGAAGTAAACCGAGGGTCTCTATCAGAAATAATCGAATCCGGAATCCCATGCAATCTCACTATCTCATCGATATACTTCTTTGCTAGCACATGCAAAGAATCAGTCTGTCTAATCGCCAAAAAGTGAGCTAACTTGGTCAACCTATCCACAATCACCCAAATAGCATCATGCTTCCTACTGATCTTAGGCAAACACATCAGAAAGTCCATAGTCACCCTTTGCCACTTCCATTCCGGGATGGACAATGGCCTCAACTTGCCGAAGGTGCACAGTGTTCAAACCTTGACTTGTCGACACACTAGAACTTACTAATAAATTTCATTATATCTCTTCATGCCTTTCCACCAAAAATGCTCTCTCAAGTCCTCAGACATCCGGTGCTACCCGGATGCATGGCATAAGCGATTGTGTGCCTCATCCATAATCTCAAATTTTAACTTCCGTACATCGTGAATACACAACCTGCTCCCCACCGTCATAAGCCCATCATCCTTCACATCTATCTCGAAATCTTGCCATTCGAATTTCATCTCAAGCTTGCTCAAATCAGATCTTGAGCTGTAATTCTCTAACCTTTTCCACGAGAATCGGTCTCACGGAAGTTAGCTAGAAGGCAATCCGACTCCTCCTGCTTCAAGCTTATCTTAAGCTTGGCCATCTCTTCCAATAAAGGAAGATATACCGTCCGAACATGCGCAATCGAAGACTTCCTGCTCAAGGCATCTGCCACCACATTGGCCTTGCCCGGATGATACTCAATCAACAAATCATAATCCTTAAGTAAATCGATCCATCTTCTCTGCCTCAAATTCAGTTCCTTCTGACTCAACAAGTACTTCAGACTCTTATGATCGGTAAAGATCCTCGTCTGGACTCCATACAGATAATGCCGCCAAATCTTCAAAGCAAAAATCACAGCTGCTAACTACAAATCATGCGTCGGATAGTTTAACTCATAAGGCTTCAACTGTCTCGAAGCATAAGCAATCACCCGATCCCCCGCATCAAAACACAACCAAGACCCTTCCTCAAGCATCACTGCATACAAGATAGCTCTCATCTCCGTAAGGCAAAACCAGAATCGAGCACTCGTCAACTGCATGGCCGAGCTCCTCAAAGCCCTCCGACACTCCTCACTCCAAACAAACTTCTGATTTTTCCTCAACAACTTCATCATCGGAGCGGCTATCATGGAGAATCCCTCCACAAATCTCCGGTAATAGCCTGCCAAACTCAGAAAACTCCTCACCTCTGCTACATTCTTCGGGGCTTCCCAAGTCACAACCGCTTCTATCTTCTTTGGATCCACATGAACTCCTTGTTCTGAGATCACATGTCCAAGAAATGCAACTTCCCTCAGCCAAAATTCGCATTTATCGAATTTGGCATACAACTCATTCCTCCTCAAAGTCTCCAAAGAAATCCTCAAATGCTCTTCATGCTCGTCATCACTCTTGGAATACACCAAGATATCATTAATGAAGAAAATGATAAATTGGTCCAAGAATGACTTAAATACCCGATTCATCAAATCCATAAACGCTGCAGGCGCATTCGTCAATCCAAAAGGCATCACCAAGAACTCAAAATGCCCATACCGAGTCCTGAAAGCAGACTTTGGCACATCTGACTCCTTAATCCTCAACTGATGATAGCCTGATCTTAAGTCTATCTTAGAGAAGACTTTCGCTCCTTGCAATTGATCAAACAGATCATCAATGCGAGGAAGCGGATACTTGTTCTTCACCGTGACCTGATTCAACTTCCTGTAGTCCACACACATCCTCAACGATCCATCTTTCTTCTTTACAAAAAGAATCGAAGCTCCCCAAGGCGAAGAGCTCGGTCTAATATACCCCTTCTCCAACAACTCCTCCAACTGCTCCTTAAGCTCTTTCAATTCCGTCGAAGTCATCCTGTAAGGCGGAATTAAAATCGGCGCCGTACCTGACAAAAGCTCAATAGGAAACTCAATTTCCCTAGCTGGCGGTATTCCTGGTAATTCCTCGGGAAAGACGTCCGAGAATTCCCTGACTACTGGAATATCCTCCAACTTTCCTCTATCTACTCTGGAGTCTATCACATAGGCCAAGAATGCCTCACATCCTTTCTTCATCATCTTCTCTGTTGTGAATGCTGAAACTATTCTGGGTGGACCTGCTTTTCTGTCCCCCACAAACACGACTCTCTTGCCATCATCCAATTCAAACTCCACTGTCTTCTGCTTACAATCCAAACGGGAGTTGTACCTTTCTAATGTGTCCATACCCAATATCACACCCAATCCTCCCATCTTCAGTGGCATCAAATCGACCACTAGAAGTTCTCCATCAATGCGAATCTCACAACCTCTAAACACTTGACTAATCACAATGTACTGGCCGATTAGAGTACTCACCATCAGCGGAGTATCCAAAGGGCTCACAATCCTATCACACACGGGTCTACTCGAGGAAACAAACGAATGAGTAGAACCCGGATCAATCAAAGCTATCACATCATCAGCAAAAAGTCGAATCATACCAGTCACAACATCAGGAGCGGTCTCTACATCCTCCCTAGTCATCGCAAACACCCTAGCTGGTGCCTCGCCTCCTGGGTCTACCCTAAGACTCACCTCTTAATGCATCTGAATCGCCCACTTCACATTGCGGTCCTCATCCCATAGTCTCTGTCCTCCCTGAGCCAGATCTGGTCTCCCTCTTGTCATGGAGGCTGAGGACACTCTCTGACAATGTGTCCCTTCTCCCCACAGTTGAAACAAGCTCCTGTCAATCTGAAGCACTCTCCTCTATGAGATCTCCCGCAATGCCCACACTTCGGGACGAAAGATCTATCTCCATCTCCCCTTCTACTGCCGCCCACCATTAAGGCTTGGTGAGAAACAGTAGAAGTCCTCATCGGCCTAGGTCGGCTCGCACCACTGCTCCTCTCCTCTTGATCAACCGGAAGCTCCCTAAGCACTCGTCTGCAGCATAGGAGTACTAGTGCTACCTCCTCTCCTAGACTGCTCTCTGCCCTTTCTCTTCTTGTTTACAGTACTCTTGATGTTCTCAATATTCTCCACCCTCAAAGCTGCCTCAACCATCTACTGAAAATCACAGAAATTATGCACTATAACTTTCCCTCTAATGGCAAGATGCAAGCCTGACTCAAACCAGCGACATCTGGCAGCTTCACTCAACATCAGATCTGAAGCATACCGGGATAGCTGTGTAAATCGGTGCTCATACTCGCTGACTGTCATATCCCTCTGAGTGAGACTCAGAAACTCCCTCTGCTTCTACTGAACATATACCTCAGACAGATACTTCTTCTTATAAGCAACCACGAAATTCTGCCATGACAACCCTACGGGTCTCATCTGACTGCCTGAGACGGTCTCCCACCAATGCATAGCATCTCCCTAAAGCAAACTTGCAGCATAAATGACTCTCGTCATCCTCACACTCCATCTGATCCAGCACTCTCTCAGTCTTCCTCAGCCAAGTCTCGGCTTCTTCTAGATCTGAAGTCCCAAAGAAATCGACTGCCCCATACTTTCTCAGCCTATCGAATCATCTCCCTTCGGAGCTGGGGCTGAAACAGAAGACTGCGGCATCGGCCCATAACCTGCACAAATGCTTGGGTAAAGACCTGGAATAACCTCGGATCAAGTGGAGGCACTTGCTCCTGCATAGCTGGCGACTCCTGAGTCGGCGAAGGAACGGGCTCACTACCTAGCCCTACAGAAGCCTCAGCATTCCCTAGGGCTACTGACTCATCATTCCTCTCCTCTCTAGTCGGAGAGTCAGGTGCAGCAGATCCTTGCATACCTCCTCGTGTTCTTCTACGAGGTGGCATCGTACTCCTTCAAATGGAAACACTAAGGATTAGCTACTGGTCAATCTACATGCATGCATGATATGCATGTCACTTAATCAATGCAACAATTAATCATATATCACACAGTTCATCCTATTATCCAGTCTAAGCCAAGGACACTAAACCTAGGCGCTCTGATAACAAACATGTTGGGCCCGGGCCCCGGATCCCCTTTTACGAAGCGACCCCTCGGGTCTCGACGATGAAGGGCGCCCAAATACCTTCAGACCCGATCCCAACATCCATACAAATACACAATTCGCTTTACACATACATATACCAATACATTCTACACATGCATCCCATCCACGAATTAAACACCCCATAAACTAAGGGGCTTCATGCCATTACAATTTCAAAGAAATTCAACAAGTATTCTCAAATGCAGCATACTACAAAATAAAATGAAATCCCAAAATACATAAGTATGCTCCATGATGATATGTTGGCGGGCTAACCAAAGTACAAACTTATACAAGGCTCCTAACTAGCTTGAAGTTTCTGAAGCCTTGCAAGGTCGAAAAACGTCTCGATCTGCACCTGAGGAGGGGAGAGTAATGGGGTGAGCTGCGAAGCTCAGTGGCATATACGTTTATAGCCATTGGCAACGAGCCACACAATCAAGCATATATGTATATCCATCTAGCAAGTCATCAATCTATCACATTTCAATCATCACAAAAGAGTTCATATGAGTGTACAATATAGCACTTCAACATGTATCATGCTCATCAATTCAATCATGTATGCACAAACAATTGGCTCGAGAGTTCCGTAAACGATCCGGATAAACCAAAGGTAAATCCGTAAACTATCCGAGTCCGATTTCTCAAGGATCTCGTGGCCTCAAGTGGGCAGTCGGGAGAAGGCTTTATGTCTACGTTCACGTGACTCCATCTGTAACTCTCTTACCCAAACAAAAAACATAATCCATTCGTTTCATGCTCAAAGCATTTTATCAAAGCTTTTCGAAATTCTCATTCTTGTCCATTTCCATAAGGCCTATCAAGCTATGCATAATCATAATCAAAATGTAACATCCCACCCCCAACTGGAAGGGTAAATTAGTAAATTGGCATAAGATGAGATTGATAGGGATTTCTTAGTGTTGTCCAAGCATATTGGTACTAGTGAACAGCGAAATCTGTGCACATGAAATAACTGTACATGCATACATGATATTCCCGGTTTGCGTGCCTAAGACAATTTTATTAGGATTAACGTGGTTAATGGGTTTGAAAAATTATTTTGAGTACGCCATAAATTGTTTTATATTTTACTGGAATTTATAGAAATGTTTTTGGAATTTTCTCCGGACTGACAAAATCGCCGGTAAATGGCCTAAATGTGTTTTTGTTATGGAAAATGTGGTTTTCGTGTTTGAAAAATTATTGGGAGTGGACTGTTATATGTTTTACAATTTTGGACAATTTCGGTAATTTTCAAAAAAATGATTCGGGGAAATTCCTGGAAATTTCCGGACCGAGAAAAATCGCCAAGTAGCGAACCGGTTGAATTTCATCGTTATTTGATCTTAAAACTCTTGCATTTTTGGTGGGACCTAAAGTAGACCCTTCAACCATGTAGAACCGAAATTGGATTGAAATAGCTTGGTATTTGTTTTCTTATTTTCAAAACTTTTCCACATTTGACTTTATTACCTAAGCATTTAATGTTTAATGCTTACTTGGCCTTGTTTCACGATTCTTCCTACTTGATAAAGGGAAAGATTGAACAAAAATGGGTTAAGTTCTCCATAAATCGAAATGAAGCTTATTAGCTAAGTCTTTTGACTTTTCTTTTCATGGTTGGACCAATGCTCTTTTGCCACCATTCCACTTCATTTAATGCCTAATTATTGTATTCTTTGGCTTTTCTATTACCTCTCTCGGTTATGGCCTTAAGAGAGGAAGGAATGGGATAAAAGTTGATTGTTTTGCTTGTTTCTTAAACTCCACGAAACCTCCTCCTTTGGCATGCCTCCATCGACTTTCTTCTCCTTAAGTGTTATCTTCCCTCCAAATTCAAGAGTTCTTCTTCATGCATCCAAGCTACCTTTCTTACCTTGAAGATCACCATGCATAGGATGGAAAAGAAGTAAAGAAAGGAGAGTAGGAGAAGTGAAGAGTTGGAGTGGAAGCTAATTAGGTAAGTTTTTTTTAAGTTAAGCTTTAATGATGTTTTGCTTATGAATTTAATGCCATGGTAGTTAGAAACATTGAATGGGAGTTAGGGTGTATTTATTATGATTATGGATGCTTGAATTTAATGAAAATTATAGGTGGAAATGATGGGTATAAGGTTAGGTTGAAGTAAGAATTGATGAAGTAGCATGAATGAGTGGTTTTAGCTTGATTTTAATTGAATATGAATGATTATTCTTGCATAATATTGATGAGGTAAGTGCTGCCAATTTTTGGTGGGTATGTCTAGTGAAGGTAGGAATGATGTAGGAATTGATTTTGTGTTCAATTGAAATGCTTATAGTAGTAGGAATTGAATTGGCATGTTAGGAAGTGAAGTTAAAGTAAAAGCGAAAATGTGTTTTGACCTCTTCAGATTGTTTTGAGCATAACTCATTGTGTGGTTATGCAAATGAGTTGAGGTTTGTGCCCAATGAAACTTTGGGATGTTGGCTACAATTTTATGTGAAATAGTTAGAAGGGTGAATGTTTGCATGGAAAGTTTCTGTTTTTAGGGTCTGTGAACAGTACCCATATATATGACCTGATTACTTTGCTGATTTTTCTAAATTAATTGAGATGGAATTTGGAAAAGTGGTCTTCATGAAAGTTGTTGCATATTGAGTTAGCTTTCCATTGCCACTGATCTTGCAAATTTTCGAATTGTATATTGGGAGATATGAACTGATTACTATTGACTGGTTTTATGCTTTTTGGAGAATCCTAGCCTAAGTGTCAATTTTGTGAGCAATCTGCTTGGGAGCAATTTTAGTAATCTATGTGAACTGAATTGGTGTGAGTGATCTTCTGCAAAGTTGTAGAGGAAGCAATTATCTTGAAAATGATATATGGTGTGTAATTTTTAGAGGTCAGAGTTGGGAGTTATGATTTTTCAAAAACTGATCCTGTAGTAGGATGTGAATGGCTGATCATGGCAGTAACTTGCATAATAGTTTTGAAATTGTTAGAAATCGAATTGGAGTTTGAGTTCTTCATGAAAATTGAAGTTTGAGATCTTATCTTTTCAGGGATATAAGATTGTGATTTTTGTGACATTTGTGCTAAGGTAATTACTGTTTGGAAAATTACTGTCCAGATTGGTTGATTTCAGTAGACTGATTCTTTGTTGAATTTTTTGACCTAGTTAATTATGGAATTTGATTTTGGATTGTTCATGAAAGTTGTAGATGACATTGTGAACTTATTGAGAATATTTATTGTGTTATTGTTGACTGAGGAAATGAGTAGTTACTGAATTTACAAAATACTGCACTGGTTAGTAACTTATTGACTGAACAGAAACTTGGTCTGGATGTTTGACACCCTTAGAGGTGAATTTGGCTTTTGTGTTCTTGATGAACATTGTAGATCTCTCTTTTCTCTATGAAATAGACACTAAGTTTGTCCAATTTGGAGTTCAGAGTAAAGAGTTATGACCTAGGCAAGTTAGGAAGTCAGTAAAAGGAAAGTATCCAATTAGGCATCAGAGACCTCTGATCGACTACAACATGTTTTAGTCGACTAGGACATGTATTTTTGTTGAACTGACTTCCCTCCGCTCTTTTGCTTATAATTTTTCTGTCCGACGTCCGATTGACCTGAATCTTGAGGCATCAGATTCATAGAATATTGAATTTTATTTTTTGAGAGATTCGGGTTTTTAGGCGAAATTGACGTGACCTGCAACGGAGTCTTTAATCACTGTTTTGTTTAATTGGGGACCTTTAGAGGTCCGAATTGCGCACCGTCAGCGCCAATAGGTTTCTAATTTTTAGACGGATTGTTATGATGGAAAAAAATAGGATTAGGGACGGGAATATCATGAACATGCATTGTGCACCTGCAAATTACCTCACGAGCATTATTAAATAGTTACGATTGAGCAATTGGTAATGTTTATATCTTCAGAATCGTTATAGAGTCACACTTGGGCGTCGGTCCACCGACGCCATTGACCGCCAGATTTTGGCTCGAAAATACGGTGAGTAACCTAGTTGGTTTCTCAAATACCAGTTGTTTACATGCTCTACGTGAATTACATGCAAAGATGAATTGTATGATCATCGTATGATTCTTGGCATGTATTAGATTGAATTGCATGCTTTCACCGAATGGACTGCATCGATACATGACATCGAGATCCGAATCTGGGCTTTATAGCCATATCATAGCGACATTGAATATGGAATCTTTGGGCTTTATAGCCAGTATCGTAAATCATTAAACATCGCATTGCATGCATAAATGCATGATCGATAATGGACGTGTCCCAAGTTGCTATTATCTTTGAAAAGAGCCTCGGGCTCTCACATTTATCTTCGTAGGGCTTAGCCCGAGGGAAGAAATCACGACGCGTCCCCCTTGCTTCTCGATCGAGCACTTGGGCACAACATCAATAATCGAAAAGAGTCACATGCATTGCATTCACATGAATGACCGTGTTGTGACAATTCTTGATTATGTGATGACATAATTTATCGCAAAATTGTTACATGTTCTCGCTAATTGATGTTTATTCTTTAAACTGTTATATTATAATCGATAAGCTGAATATTATCAGATATGTTGTACGCCATGTGCGTAATGCATGATTTGAGTGAACCATCGATGATGGTTTCTCACTGAGTTCGCAAAACTCACCCAAAATTTGCATGTATTTTTCAGGTCTTGAAGAATACCCCGGTTGACACGGGAGTATGTCTACTGTAGGCAAGTGAAGGATAGAGGTCGGGATCAGTCCGTGTCTACATTAGTGTCTTATCAAATTGTGTTCCACAATCACTGTATAAAAATGCTTTGTATTTCTACTGAGCCCATTGTGGTTCTATTGTTTTACTCATTGACTGATTGTAAATTATTCTTGGATGACCGTAATAACTAAAAATGGTTTATTATGAACATGGGTTTGAGTTACTTTCAAAAAAAATGTGTATGTTGAGTTTTAATCGACTGATGTAGTACGCCACCCTCGCGGGGCACGGACTCGGATATCACCAATGATATCGGGTTCGGGTCACTCAGGAGTGGGGTGTTACATTTAGGTGGTATCAGAGATAAGAAGTCCTAAAGGAAAACTGACAATGACGTGATGTAGTGTTATCTTCATAAAGGGATTGTAAATTCATTAATTGTGGACTTAATGAGAAGGTAGAATGTTGTTTAGTGATGTTTGGAAGGGTCGTCAAGACCCTAATTGGGAAGTATGCGAGGTAAGCAAATGATAGTGATTATGATGATAGACGGAATGTGTTTGAAAGTGTTGAACAGTGATAAATTGAATTGACTTTGATAAATGGTATTGATGTTATCATTGCAATTGTTTAAAGTCTTGGAGACTTTAGATTCCTATAGGGATACATAGTGTTAATTCGAGGAAAGAGACAGGCATGAATACCGACGATGCTGAAATGAACAGACAATTCTGCTTACTAAACTCAAATAGTGAACAGATAATGCTACAATGTACAGATCAATTACAGATATTGGGATTTCCAAAGAATGCTAAGTAGATTATGGGTAATTGTGAAGTGTTACTGGAAAATTGAAGTTGTAGATTTAGTGGTACTGGATAGAGGTAAGAAAGGTTAAGAATTCAGGAGTCAATCGGGTGATTCCCATCTGGCTATTCGAGTAAAATTGGAGGAACGATATCAAGTAACCAACCCAAGTGATTGAACAAAGGAACTGAACAATCGAGGCTAGACATTCCAGTTGGAATACGCGAAAAGTGAAATTGAATAACTGTGGGTATAGAATGAAGTGATTATTGATTTAAGTGCTTATAGGTTTAAATGTTCAACAGGAAAAATACTTAATTATGATCGTGTGATAGAGTTCTGATTTACTGTAAGGATATACTGCTACACTGCACAATGCCTAACGAGAGTCAAAGACCATAATGGATTTGAGACTGTGATGGGTAAAACAAAGGACAGGACTTAGGAAAACTGCATGGGTTAGTCGAAGTAGATCAGGATCGGACAAATGAACTAGAGTAAAGTGCATATCCGAATAAAGGCCGTTAACACTCTAGAACAGTAAATTGTCTCAGGAGAGTTGAGTTTGAACACATAGCCATTAGAATATAAAGAATGACTGCATTAGGTAAAGTATCACTGGTTATAGTGAAATGGAGTCAAATGTCATTGTATTGGTATCAAAGAAATGTGAATCGTCCCTGACGAGATAAAGGAGGTTATTGTACGTATCACTTTGAACAGATGTACTCCATGGAATATGACTTAGTCTGTATGTTATTGGGAGAAAAAGATATTGGACGGTATAGTAAGAAAAAAGTATTGGATGGATAAATGTGATGATTAGTGAACAGGTTCGGAAATAATGAATTGAGTCATAGCATTGGAACTAAAGGTAATGACTACTCTGAAAATGGCAAGTGAGATAGCTAAGAAAATGAGATCGCCAATTGACAGCCTTGTAGAGTCCGTCGACTGTGCTGAGTGATAATGAGTTAGTCAAATAAGTGACTGAATAATTTATTGAGTATGATTTCTGTGACTTTTCGAGAAAATGAATTATTGAGGGAAAAAGCGTATAGGACATGTAGGGACATTTGATAACTGTCAGTGAACTGTTGACTGAAAATTTCGAGGACGAAATTTTTATAAGAAGGGGGGAATAAACAGTACATTAGGTAAAAATCCACGTGCATTGATTGGTCATTCTAACTATACAGTTGGTAACGTGTACTTATTTTCATTGTTATAGAGGCTCAGTTGGAACGTCGTTCCACGGACGTTGCAGAGACTTCCCGGCAATAGCTCGGAAGTAATATGTGAGTAACCTAGTTGGTTTCTCAATCTATGTGTGTTTAATATGACGCATTGATGCCATGTGGAGATAATGGAGGGATTATGTGTATTTACTTTTGATTGATTTCGGACCATAGGTGTCCGAAGTATTGGAAACTTGTTATCGAAGTGCTATTTGTGTGTGACTGTTTGTGAATAATTAAATTGGAGATCTCGGACCAAAGGTCCGAGGGAATGGGAAATTAATATTGAAGTGTTAATTTTCTGTTTTGATACATTGGATGTGACTTTTAATATGATATGGTAGGATGCAATAAATTTTAAATGTATATGACTGAAACACCGGACCGAAGGTCCGAAGAAACGGAAATTGGTCACTGAACTATAACTGACTATAAATGGGAATTGGAGCATTTGCATCCACGCATGATGGCATGATCGATAAAGGCGATTGACCGAGCAAAGACCGTATCATTACATATCACACCTAACGATATAAGAGCTTTATTTCAACGCACGAGACCTCAGTCCAACGTATTGAGCCTCGTGCTCAATGTATCGTGGCTTCAAGCCCAATGTTTTAGAACCATCGCTCAACGCAATGTGCCCGCCATTGGGGCAGATTTCAGACCTTACGGTCACAACAACGTAATGAAAATGAAAAGGGTCTCATGTGCATTGCATATATAGTATGAGTAAATGTGGATGGTATGAAAGGCTTATATGCCTTACATTTGTGAATTGTGATTGTATGTGATAATTGATAAATTGTGTGTTTATGCATGAATTGAGTGAACCATCGATGATGGTTTCTCATTGAGTTATAAACTCACCCAACATTGCAAATATTTTCAGGAATCAAAGAGTACCTGTTGGGCACGGGAGTATGATTACCAATTGCAAGTCAGAGTTAAGGTCGGGATCAGTTCACGTCTGCATTTGTGTCATTTAGAATTATGTGTAAATTTGTATTTCCGTAAGATTAGTCTTGTTATTCTTGAGTGCCCCAATTGATTAATGATGTATTGTAATTTGATCACCGAAATAGTGTTTTGTTGAAAATGATTTACGTATTAGACAGAACTAGCCCAAATTGTTTATCGATATTCATGCACTCGAGGGGTTTTAAAATATATATATATATATTACCAAGTTTTAAACTGTATTGACTGCTCTAGCATACCACCCTCGCGGGTCGCGGGCTCAGATATCACCGTCGATGTCGGGTTCGGGTCTCGTGGGAGTGAAATGCTACACAAAATGCACATTCAATATTTCTCATGTAATTCAATACAACAAGGTCATATTATGCAAGCAAGTAAGCACACACAAGGCAATTTGCCCATACACACAATAACCATAAACATATTACCCACCTAATATCGCTCGAGTATCCGACTCACTGGTGTCCTTCCTCTTGCAATTGGGTCAGGTCAGGTTGGTTTCCTATAATAGACCAAGTTCTCATTCAACCAATATCCATAGTAAATATTCAAAGCTTGGAAATCCAAAATAAAGCATTAAAGGTCTACATTCGACTTCCTCATAAAATCCCGAACCCTTATAGACTAATTCCGAACTTCCCTTCTTCATAAAACTCGTAGCCCTTATTTCTAGTTCACAACGAATCCAAAATCACCTCAATTGGACATCTTCAACCCAAGATATGCCCAAAAATCTCCTTCAGAAAACTTGGGTGTTCGCCGCGACGAAGGTACGCTCACTGCGGCGAGCCAAATTTCTTCGTACGTCGCGACGAGCCTTCCTCACACGTCACGACGAACGCTCCTCTTGCACGTCGCGGCGAACAAGCTGCCGCACTTCACGACGAGCAAGCTGTCGCACATTGCGGCGAATAATTATTTATTCGTCGCGACGTTGCTTCCCCCTCTCTCACGTCGCGGCATGTTCATACGCACGTCGTGACGTGCGGGTCTGGAGCTCGACTCCGAAACCCAATTTTCTGCATTTCCACACTTTAATCCTTCCACAAATACAAATGCAACACATCAAAACATTATATCAAGACTTATACCACATTTCTAACCCATTCTAAGCTTCCAATCCATCATAAACGCAACAACCCAGAAAGTTCTAACCATTTTCCTTCCGAAAACCCTAAAACCACCGAATCTCCTTAATCTTAAAATCTTCTAATTTTAAATCTAACCATAACAAGTTTGAAAGAGGCTAAACTTACCAGAAATCACTTCGAATTAGTCAGAAAACTCAAAGATCGCAAAACCTCTATTCTCTTCTCTCTTCTCTCTTCCTCCACTGACGGCGCTACTCCTCTCTTCTTTTCTTCTTCTTTTCTTTCTTTTCTTTTTCCTCTTTCTTTCTATTTCCTTCTAATTCTTTCTTTAAAACCTACCTAGGGTGGTCAAAGACCAAAATACCCCTCCTAAGAAGCCTAAATCTATTCCAACTTAAGTAAACTTCCCAAAATGCCCTTACACAATTTAATCCTCTAATGCCTTATTTAAACCATATTTAATCTCAATTATACTCCAATTAACCACTAGCACACCCAAATTAATCAAGCTAAGCCATAAACACATAATTATCAAAATTCATGCTTAATGTCATCATAGAAAAAATTTCAGGGTCTAACACTCCTAAAAAGATACGGAGCCCACCATCGAGTTACTACTCCTTATCACCCGCAAACGAGTGGACCAGTGGAGGTTTGAACTAAGAGCTGAAACAAATTCTAGAAAAGATGGTGAATAGCACAAGGAAGGACCAGGTGTTAAGGTTAGATGATGCTTCATGGGCTTATAGGACTATGTTTAAAACACCTATCAGAATGACTCCCTTCAGGCTTGTATATGGTAAAGCTTGTCATTTGTCTGTGGGGCTAGAGCATCGAGCATATTGGGCGATGAGAGCTTTAAACTTTGATTTAAAGCAAGTGGGTGAAAAATGACTCCTACAACTAAATTAACTTGAAGAGTTTCGTTCCAATGCATACGAAAATCCTAAACTTTACAAGGAGAAGGTGAAGAGATGGCACAACTCTCATATTAAGCAAAAGGAATTCAAGGTAGGAGATGCAATTTTACTATACAATTAGAGGTTGAAACTATTTCCAAGAAAGCTAAAATCATGATGGAGTGGACCTTTTACAGTCACTCAAGTTTTTGATTATAGAGCTATAGAATTAGAAAACACAAACAAAGAAGCCTTTAAGGTGAATGGTCATTGCTGCAAACTGTATCTTAGAGGAGTGATTTCCATGGAAAAGGAACTAATTTTCTTCCTTTTGAGCAAGTGAACATGATTCCAAAGATGCAAGGTCAAGCCAATGACTCTAAATTAGCACGTTTAGTAGTTAAATTTAAATTATTGTGTAGTTAGATTTGTTTTCAATTCTATAATGAGTTGGAATGGGTTGGATCACTACTTCTCTTACTCTCTTGAATCACCTATTAGATAGGAAAACACTCTCGATGTCAAGCTTAATTTGGTATCAATATTATCATCATCACCACCTCAATCACCATGATAGGGGTTCTACACTCTAACCCTTGTCTTTTTTTAATGGTTATTTTCAATTGTTCTCACATTTCTCTTGTTTTGTTATTTTATTCCCACCTTATGTATTGTTTATTGTTTTTCTCATATGAAGACAATGTGTTGTCCAAGTGTAGGGAGGGTTATATGCATTATATGTTTTTATTTGAATGTGAATTTTGGAAATCATATATTAGTTTTTTTATGTTTACATGATGTGATTCGTGTGAATATGTTAATGGCTAAGACTTAATGGAATCGATTTAATTAAACATAGTCTTTTAGGTTGCAAAGATTTATTAGCTCGTAAAATTAGTGACCTAGGTTACTTTGGTTAAATATACATGTTAATTATTAGGATATTATGTTAGTTTATTCAGCTAGAAATTTTTCATATCATTTACAATTTTAGGCCAATCGAATAAGTAGCATTGCTAGTATCTTTTCATGAAAATTACTAGCTTAAAGAAGTGAAGTGGGCAATAAAATAAATAAAAATGGTGAAATTCTTAAATAAATAACTATGTTGTTGGCCTTCTAGTTATAAATAAAGCTAGTAGCCAGTTGAGAATGTGATGTAGCTGAGTAACTGGGGGACATTCATCATAAATGTTTACCTTCGTGTCAAAAGGCTATAATGACATTCCAACTAATGCTTAATAAATCATGACCTAGTTGAATAACCGGATTGACATTCATCACAAATGTTTGCCTTTGTATAAAAAGGCTATGTTTATGTCAATCAAAATAGACAAAAATTATGTTTTGTTAAATAAGTCTATTGATCTTTGTGAATATCTTGAATTTCATGAAAACCTACTTAAGGATAGTTACAATTTTGATTGACCGAATAATTATCAATGTGTGTGTGCAAATGATAGGGGTGAATTAACTTGACATTAAGGTCTTGATCAGTATGTATTTTTAATCCAAAGTACTTAAACACAAGTTTCACAAGTTAATAAGTTAAAACAACTTAAGGGATCGTGTTTGTGGTTAAATTTGTTTAGTGGAGTTTAATGTCATTAACCCATTATTGCATATGTGTATGTTTTGTTGTCAATTTTGTTTGGTGTTTTGAGATTTGCTTGTTTTGTATTTGCTTAAGGACAAGCCAAAGTTTAAGTATAGGGATGTTGATAGTGGGAGATTGTATAATGTTTTAGTTGGCATTTTAGTATGTGTTTAGTTGTTAAATTGAATAATTAGTGCATGTTTAAGGTAGGACTGTATCATTTAGTTAGACATTTGTGTTGTGAGTGTTTTATGGTTTAGGTATGCCATTGAGCTTAAATTTTTCCTATTTGAGGTGCCTTGATATGTTTGTTATTGTTTCAAATCAATTATGGAAGAATGGAGGAGAATCGAAAGAACCCAGGGCCACGATCGTGGCCAATATGCCACGATCGTGACAAAAGCAAGAAGAAGGAGCCAAGATCGTGGCTTGCGCAACAGACAGGGTGCATCGACTTACCAAACTTCATTTTTCGGACATTTCTAACTTTTTGAGCCTGGGAATCCAGTGTTTGGCCTAATTAGAAATCACTATAAAAGGAAAAGAAAAAAAACTTGAAAGGGAGCTTACATTCTGCCACTTTGTGAAAAAAACTTCAAGAGGAGAGAAGAAGAAAAGAGAGAAGAGGAAGAAGAGGAGAGGGCTTCCAACACGACTGCCTTCCCAAATCATCCCGGTCCCATCCAAGTAACATTCTGTTCGTCTTTGTTATTTTCTTCATTGAATGTTTAAGATGAATATGATTATGTTTATGGGTTGTGGATTGATGATGATGTTATAACTTTTCTTTAGGGATTTAAACTTGATTCAATGTTAATATTTTCTTGTTATTTCGATTAGGTGTTGTGATTAATTGTTGTAACTTCATCTTTGATAATAAATCAATAGAGTAAATCAAATGTGAAATGATTAGGTTATTTAATGAGAGTTAAATAATCTAATAGATCACGTAATTAATCAAATCAACAATTGTATAGAGAGAGATCTTGTGTGAGATCCTGTAGTTTATTAGAAAGCTTAAAATTGATTAGGTTGTGAGTTGATAGGTAATCGAGAGATTACAAATTTGGTAACTCTACTTAATTAGGGTTTATTAATTAGTGTTTAGTGGTTATAACCTGAGAGAGAGTAATCCACCTTACGATAGTCTAGAATCGACACTATAATAACATAAAA
This sequence comes from Erythroxylum novogranatense, assembly GCA_029891385.1. Classification (NCBI taxonomy): domain Eukaryota; kingdom Viridiplantae; phylum Streptophyta; class Magnoliopsida; order Malpighiales; family Erythroxylaceae; genus Erythroxylum; species Erythroxylum novogranatense. Next base: position 104,383 of record JAIWQS010000107.1, read on the forward strand.
GTGATTAGATTAGCATAAATGATAGGATAAATCCCTCTCTTATAATTTGGTCAATTTTCTTATGAGATTTCCCATTGTGAATTTGGTATTGCTTACTAATTAATTTCTTGCGTTACTTTTACAAATTAATTTTCTATCACTCACTTTTACGTGTTTACTTTTCTATTAATTTTTATTTTCATTTTATTAATTTTTAACTTAAATAACTTAGGATTAGATTAATTCACAACTCTTCGTGGGATCCACACCTTTGATACTATAAGTTACAATCTATATACTTATGGATATTGGGAGTTTACATTAGATAAAACTTACTCAACACATGATACTCAAGTCACCTATTCCATATAACTTTAGGAGGCCACATTAATCACAAATAACTTTGGAAAACAATTACATTTCCTCCCAGATACTTTTATTTAAACAAATTTTCTTTTTTCTTCTCTTTTTTTATAATAAAAATTGAAAGAAGTTATGCCAATAATAGAATTCATAATATGACGTTTTGAAAAATGTAACCAACTCACATATATACATACTCCCATACTTAGACTTTTTTACATCCACAATCATGAACAATCAACAAATGCTCTAATATATGTAGATTGCATTGTATTTTTATAGGTAATTTGATATGTGTTTAGTGGTTAAGTTGACTGTTTAGTGTGTGTTTAACTTAAGAATTGTGTTAGTTTATAAACATTTGTGTTTTAAGTGTTCTTTGGGAGACCCGAACTAAAACACACGACCACGATCGTAGGGGACTTGCCACGATCATAATAAAAGCAACAACATAGGGCCAAATATAATTGTGACAAATATACCACGATCATAATGAAGCTCAAGCATAGCGCCATGATTATGGGATATCTACCACGATCATGACAGAGAGCAAATAACTAGGCCACGATCATGTATTAAAGGCTACGATTATGGCCTGTGCATAGATAGACGCAAAGTTACTTTTAGATTCAAGTTTTTAAGGGACATTTCGGACCCCAGAAAGACACTAGGGTTACCTTAATTAGTAAAGACTATAAGATTATGATATAATCCTAAAGGGGGAGCCTAGCTTCTGCCTACATTTGGAAACCTAAAAGAGAGAGAGAAAGAAGAGAGAGAGAAAAGAGGAAGAGGGTTTCAACCCCAAAGCTTCCTAAAATAGATGATCTCCCGATGCCGTTGCTCTCCCAAATCATCCAACTTGAGTTTCATTTGCTCCCCATTTAATTTTTTATTCATTTAAATGTGTAAGATTGAGATGGGTTATATGGTTATAGATTTTGAGTTGTTAATTATATTCTAACTTTACTTTCCAGATTTTGCTTATCTTTAATGTTAATCTACTTGATTTATGTTTACTTGAGTTAGGTGTTGTGATTGATTGATGTGTTTGCATGTTTCGGTAACAAATTAAGAGGGTGAACTAGATAAAAATGATTAGATTGGATTAATGAGAGTTAGGCGATCTAATTTACCACTTACTCAGTCTGGTCAGTAATTTCATAGAGAGAGATCTCGTGTAAGGCCCAATTGTTTATTAGAGAGCTTTAGAACTAATTAGAATTGTGGGTACTTTGTGAATTAAGAGATTGCAAGTCCATAATTCGATTAGGTTTTACAATTTAGTAAATGATTATAACTCAAGAGAGAGTAATCCTACGATCATCTAGAACCAATACCCCATAAACACATAAAAGGCTAGATTAGCATTAAAGATAGGTAAAATCCCCTCTCCCATAACTTGATTAATTCTCCCTTCAAATTTCCACGGTGGGCTTATTCAATTATTACTAGTTTGTTTTGATTTAGTTTACTTTTTAGTTATTATTCAAATTTGAGTCTTAAACAAAGCACAACCTGAATTAAGTGATACCTAAGCACAATCTCTATAGGATGATATATGCTTTTTACTACAAGTAATGACCCTTATACTTTTAGTTTTTAAAATAACACAAGTAATTGGTTGATTGGACCAAATTTATATTATAAATTAGGCCCGTTTTCTTTAGTAATTATGCATTTGTTGACTCGATTTATGATTTTATGCTTATTTTGGTCCCGCATATTGATTTTGATAAATTGCACATTGTTAGTATTTTGTTGTCATTTGTCATTAGTTTTGCATAATTTTTATTGGGACAATTGATACTGCGAATGGGTTGTATTTTGTATGACCAAAGGAGTCAACATTCAACAAGTCAACACGCCTTGAGATTCATTGGGCTGAACCAAACTCTCCATTCGTCGAGGCGTAATTAATGGTATTTAATTTTTCGCGCATGGTGAGTGACTATTCAACGTTATTGCGTGACGAAGCCATTAGCCGCATTGCGAAAGTCGGATAATCCGCCTATATTTGGCAAAAGTTCCTTTATTCGGACCCGACCAAGACGCATCCCTATAAAACTTTGCCATTTAGGGCAAAAAGAGACGACCGCTGACGTAGTTTTCTTCTTCTTCCTTCGCTTCTAATAGTTTTCGTTTTACATTTGTTTTGCAGATTCGCCGCTTCATAGGACGGCCTTGATCTCATTCATCTCTTCCATCGCTTTCATCTGCGTTACATTCGTCGTTGGAAACATGAACCGAGGTGATCCTTCAACAAATAAAATTTCATCCGCACCATGGTAGGCTAAGTGTACTATCTTTGAAATGTAGCAATGGTTGGAGTTCCGTGAGCTAAACAAGGGTAATCGATTACGATTAGGATTTGATTTGTATTTGCAATGATCCGAGTTGGTATTTTGCAATGTATTTCGATTGAATCTTGCTATAGTTTAGTAGGATGTTAACTATGATCTATGGTATGGATCGATTTGCTGAAGTTTGTGCCAAATACATGAAGTCTCATGTATGTTAAACAAATTTGCATGAGTTGATTTAATCTACCTAGTTGTGTTTGGTTAAATTAATTTTGTGTTTATTTGATTAACTGTTGCATTAATCATTCCATAGCATACACTAAGGTTTTTAAGCTAATTTTAATTAATCGAGTTGATTAATTAATTTTTGGACTTAATGAGTTGTTAAGGTTTAGCTTTCAAATTTAGTGGATTTCAAACCTCGATATTATTTTGAACGATGATGACCGAGCTACATTTTCGGAGAGTTTTAGTAAGTTGATTTCAAACATGTTTAATTTCAATCGCTTAGTTTTCTAAAATCCCAAAAACATTTATTCTTACTTTGGCTTAGTTTAATTTTAGTTAATCAAATCAAAACCCCTTTTTATCGCTTTTAATTGCATGCATCATTCAAACATTAGGCTAGTCTAGGATCGCTTAGTACTTCGGTTCCTTCGAGAGTCGTCAATTCGAGGTTGCATCCTGTATTGCAATCCTTGGTATAAATTTTATTTGACCGGTTTCGAGGATCAATTTTAATATTGAACGATGTCGACGAGCAAATTGGCGCTGCTGTCGGGAATCAAATTAATTGGTTCTTTAGGTTAGCCGGTGTTTGTTTTGATTTTAATTTTGTTGTTTGCATTTTATTTGCATTGCATAATTTCATTCTTAATTTCGCTCCTTAAGTGTTTTTAGTGTTAATTTCATTTTGTGATTTCATTCGCTTTGTTCTAAGTGTTTAGTCCGATTGTTTTTGTTTATTGTGCTTAATTTTAGTTAATTTCGCTTGCTTGTCGGTCTGTGCATGCTTCTTGGTCGTGACGAGTTCATTGTTCGTCACGCCGAGTTCATCGATCCGCAATGAGTTCATATATTCGCCGCAATAAAGTTACAATTTTACTCGATCACGCAAAGAAGTTCTTACACGCCGCAATGAACCCTGAGTGAATTGAAACCTTGCTATCGCTGTCGTTTTAGTGAGCTATCTTAGGTGAACTTTCTTGTGCATGCCCCGTAGACTTAGGCTAGTTCATTTTCAACCTGAAATTGAGCGACACCTTAGACAACTTAGGAAAACAAGAGAGAGCAAGAAAGACTTAGCACACTAGATCGACTAGAATCGAGATGGTGAACAACAAGAATATCCCGGTCACCCACCCGAAATGGAGATCACGGTCTTAACGGTGACCAGAACGCGAGATGACAACAATGCGAACATTAGATCGAGAACAATCCGCTGGTTACAACTTCGGACGTAAACTACGATCCTTTCATCGCCTCGCACCTAACTTCACGCGTCAATTTGAAGTTAAAGGTTTATTGATCAACTCTCCCCAAATTTCACGGTTTGGCGGAGAGGACCCTACATGCATCTTCAAGCCCTTACCATGATTTGTCGAGTATGAAGCCCGTAGGAGCACATCCGACTAGGTTGTGGAAGGTATTCCACTTGTCGTTAGAAGGAAAGGCCCGGAGTGGTACATGAGCCTCCCAAGGCATGTCGCAAATGCCTATCACAGTTGGGCCAACTTATGGAAAGTTTTTTGGAAAAGTATTTTCCACTTCTAGGACATCGCCGATGAGAAAGGAGATATATTCGCCAAACAAGATTGTGACGAGTCCTCAGATGATTTTTGGAACAGATTCCAAGATCTGTTGTCTTGCGTGCCCCATCATCGGATCCACGATGAACAATTGGTTCAATATTTTTATGATGGGGTGAAGAATCAAGAGAAAGGAATGTTGGATGTCGTCGGGAGGTTCGTTGATTGACCTCACCGCACTGTAAGCTTGGGCCCCGATTAGAGAATGGCCCCAATCATCAACGATATAGGTCCGTGATTCCGTGAACGTGAATGAAGTGGGAGCCATGTCGGCTCAAACTAAGAGGATGGAGAGCCCGAATCGAAGGTAGATTCTTTGAACATCGGATAACTTCCCGATTATCCTCGATCACTACCGAACTTAAGAATTTGAATGTGCATCGCCCATCACCTTCCAATCGAACCGGTCGCACTGGGCCAGGATAGTTAAGGGTCGTTGATGCACATTTCAAGTGTTTGTCCCGGCAGATATGAAGAAGTCTCAAGAATGTATCAAGGTAGACAGGATCGAAAATGGGACCCGATTCCAACACGTATAATGAGGGATGGAGATCCCACCCAAATTTTAGTTGGAGGAATAACGCGGAAAGAGCACCAAACCGATTTCAAGAAGGAGTGGAGTGGTCAATCTACAAACCAGCCCAGATCAACAAGCGTTGACGGTGCAACAACCACCGCCACCAAAGGAGGACACCAACCAATCACGCTGCATAGTATGATGACGTTGATGAAAGAGGAACGAACTCGACAAGAACTCAATTCAACGCCATCGCAAACCTCATCCAACAGACTCGCTAAGAATCTTTGCCTGTTTAGCGCCTTTGAAAATGCATGGATCAATGGGAGACCAAGGCCGAGAACCTGAACTCGTATGTCACTCAATTGTCTAATAATTTGAGTGACAATCGTTAGAGCAATGGATCCATTCCCTCCAACACGGTCATTAACCCTAAGAGTTTAAATGCAATTGAGTGAGGAGTGGAAAGAAAGTGCATTTCGACATTCTCGAAGAAGAAGAAGAATGCACCAAGAAATTGAGGTTGAAGAAGCGCTCAAGTGAGAGAGAAGCAAGTTAAAGCGATCGAGAGAGTGGTCGCAAGAGGAATTGTTGAGGAACAAGAAGCAATCAACAATCGAGGATAAAGAGCAATCATCGAGCATATTAGGAAGAAGAACTGATAAGGATAAATCGAGCAAAATGAACCAGCCAGTAAGGAAGTCGACTTAAAGGACCTCCCTTTTCCGAACTCATATCTGATGAGCAAGAAGGTCAATGAGCTAAAACATGAAAAGGAAATTATTGACCTGTTTGGGAAGGTTGAAGTCAATGTGCCCCTGCTGGATTTGATTAAGAAAGTGCCGGCCTACGCCAAGTACCTGAAGGACTTGTGCACGAACAAGCAAAAATTTAGGCCTAATGAACGTGTCCAGGTGAGCTCAAATGTGTCAGCCTTGTGCATATACCAGTAAAATGTCAGGACCCTGGATCTTTTACCATCCCTTGCACCTTAGGGAAAGTGACCATAGGTAGAGCTTTGCTAGATCTAGGGGCAGCGATAAATGTGATGCCTGAGTCAGTATATAAGGCCTTGGGAGTGAAGAGTATTAAGCCCACATCTGTTATTCTCCAGTTAGCTGATAGGTCATTTAGGCATCCCGTGGGAATTATTGAAGACATTCTGGTCCAGGTTAAAGGCTTAGTGTTTCCTGCGGATTTTTACGTGTTAGACATGACCTCTCAAGTGGTACATGACACTTCTCCGATCCTCGACGACCCTTCCGTGGACCGCGATGCGAGCACAATGATTAACATGAAGGAAGGAAAGATCACCATGGAGGTTGGTGATCAACACGTTAGCTTCAACATGTATGAAGCTATGAAGCACCCTAACGAGGACTACTCCTTGCTAGGAGTGAATATGCTTGATGTGCTTGTGGATGATGCATGTGTTGATTTCGGCCACACCTTGACTCATCCTATCGACACTCTTCGGAGAAGATTATTTTGATGATAGTGCGGTGCCTATTCGGATATGGAATGGACATGGAGTCGCCCAGAACCAAGTCGTTGACATAGAGCTTGATATCGACTTCCGTCCATCCCGAGCTACAAGATCCACCGTGAGCACCGTGTTTTCTTCTGCATTTTCGATATATATTTGTGCACGTTCTTTGATTTGATTTGATATGTCAGTCTGCATGAATGTGTTGATTAAGTGTGGGGAGAACTCCAACCAATAGGTTTAGAGTAGTAGGTAGGATTTCTTTCCGCTTGAATAAAGTGTTTCTCTCGTTAGCTCTATGTTCTTCCTAGTTTAATGAAGCATGATTAGATTGAAGAGATTGGGTGAATTGTGCATTGATTAATCGACTGATTATGTAAACCGAGTAGGATCCTTAATGTAACTGCTCGTAGTTTGCCGCAATGAGAATCGTTGTTCACCGTGGCTAATCTAGGGTTTTTCGCTTGTTCGCCAAGTTAGCGACTACTTCGTCATGGCGAATAAGGACATCTCTACCCTCTCCGACCGTTGGACATCTCTTTTGTCCGAGGCCCTTTTGGTCTTTTTTCCTCTCGCGTCTTTTTTCGCCTCCGCGTCTTCTTCTTTTTCTTCTTCTTCTTTCTCCTTTCCTCCTCATTTCGCTGCCGCCTTCGCTGCCTCGCCGTCGCTCCTCTCTTTGCCATCTGCTGTTTGAAGCTCCCAATCTCCTCCAATCTTCTTCCAACCGTGTTTTCACCCTTCTAATTATGCCTAGAATGAAACAAGCTACCAGACTAGAGCAGCAGCCATCCTCTTCTTCCTCCGATCACACCCTTTCCCCTTCCTCGCAACCTTCCCGTTTTCCCTCTCACCTAGCAGATCCTGAGTATGTTCAGTTAGCCACGCGAGTTGCGAGCCAGACCATACTCACAGAAAAGCCATTCCCTCTTACTCCGGCTACTAACCCTTTTGTGGGTCAATTCTTTCAACTAGAGTTGACCGGTCTCGCCCACCCTCGGCCATGGGTAACCTTACCTTTGTACGCCAAGATTACACCCATGCCGTTACTCTCACACCTACTAATTAATTTTCGGGTTGTTTCTATCCCAAATGCTTTCACATCCGCCATTATCCGAGAGCACTACCACCTCCCCGTTGTCCTCGTTGTTACTATTCGAAATGATCGCAGATACCCTCGATGACGCTATTAGATTCTCTCGCCTCGAGGGTACTCGGTGGGTTCAACCCCGGGGCTCAAATATATCCCAGTTCCGACCTCCTCCCACAAGCCCGCCCATGGTTACATTTATATGTAACAACATTTTACCTACTTCCACCTCACCAACATTCCAAAGGAGCAGGCTCAGACATATATCTGCTTATGATGGCCACCCCGTGGACCTAACCGCCATATCCTCCGCCTCTCCGCTAGTGTGTCCTCGCCACCAACCCCAAACTCAAACTCCTTTTTCCCCATCTTATTTCCGACTGCCCGGCCTATCGAGTCCCGGAGCATCACGCCGATCTCACCTTTTTCGCCGCTTCCCTTTTATCTACGTCCCGCCTCTTGTAAGCCTCCCGCCCACCTCGCCCCACAACTCCTTCCTCTCCTCACCTCCTCCTCGCCTCAGATCCCTCGAGCACCTTCTCCCACCCCTCCGTCCTTCCTCCTGCTTCCTCTCCGCCTCCTATCCCTACCCCTGTCTTCCCACCTCTGCTCCCGCCTCCTTCCGAGGTGGCTCATTGTGCCAGATCGCCTTCGGCTTGAGGTCCGGCCACTTTTTCGAGGCCAGATGACCGCCGATCATGAAGTTCAATCGCCGATGTCGACCATGATTGCGACTCACCTCGGGCTGCCTATTCCGCCTCCTGCTCCCGGCTCTTGCTTCCTCCTCGGATCCCTTCGTGATGATCCCGCAATAGTTTAATTTGTTCTTTTCGTTTCTTTTGTCGTTGTTCTTTTCCTGTATTTTCTTTTCTTCGTTGTAATTTTTAGTTAGTTCTTTGGCTCCTATTATTTTTTGTACATTTTTTTGAGCTTAATGATATATCCCGTTCTCTTCAGGTTCTAGTTGTTTCATGCTTCTATTCTGTGCCTCGCCGCCATTGTGGAAAATGTCATGTTTAAGTGTGGGGAACCGCTCCTTTATATTCTGCATTGTACACCTATTAAAATTTGTGCATAATTTTGTGGGCCCGTTGCTTTTATCGATAAATTTGGACTCAATCAAAACATTTTCTGACTTGTTCTTTTGTGCCTTGCATGCAAAACCCTTATAAGTTTCAAACTCGATACTTGAGTTTTGAAAATGCTCTCCATTCTTCGAACGATAATTGGTTTTGGCAAAATTTTAACTTTTGAAGTTTTCAAACAAAGTAATGGGAGCATGCTAACAAGGTAGCATTTTAAGTTTTAAGACTTGAGATTGATCATCGAGACAAAACCTTGTTGGAAGGATATTCGAGCCAAATTTTCTTCTATATTTTTGTGTGCATCTGCTTAGTCCATTCTTCTCTAGAACTTGTGTCAATTTTTACTCAAAGCTTGATGGACTAGATTTTTGTGGATATGATAGAGGCGTTCTTTCTTTCAGCTCTTTCCCCAAACACCAACCCTTAAACACTTTTTCCTCTTGCTAGCCCCTTGAGCCTTTTGCTATGAGCATTTGCATACATTCTTAGATGATCGGTAGTCTGTGTTTAGTTATTAGCTGTTGAAAAAAAGTGTTGAAAAATGAAAAGTGTTAGTCTTGTGTATCCCGAAAAGGGATCATAATGTGTTGCATCCCAAAAAGGGATTAGCATCTCAAAATGAGATAGCCAAAAAAAAAAAGTGTGTGTATTCAATTTATTTTAGTGTAGTGTTTTAGTTTTGCTGTTGACATCGATTCCTCACTTTATGCGCATGCTCATATTTTTTCTTTCTTTCACATCATCCATTCATTTAGCCTTCCGCTCATTACAACCCTTAAAGACCTCTTGATCTTCAAATTGATAGTCCTTGTAGTGGAGAAATAAAATTGATACAAGCCTATGGTAGGAGATGTATTAAGCGATTGAGAGAAAATATCCCTACTATACAAGTGAGACGAGCGTAAACACCATATCCTGAGTGATTCTCGTTGTTCAATCTCTTGTGCTTAAATTCTTTCAATGTTTGTTTTATTAGCACTCTTTCAATTTCATGTTAGAATTATGATAAAGTGGATCGAGTCAATTTTGGTTGTTGTTTGAGCATGGGCAGAATTTTCTTTTACTCTTGTACCTTTTGACTCTTATGCTTTGTTCAGAGTACAAAGGTTTAAGTGTGGGGAATTTGATCGACCAAATTTATATTATAAATTAGGCCCGTTTTCTTTAGTAATTATGCATTTGTTGACTCGATTTATGATTTTATGCTTATTTTGGTCCCGCATATTGATTTTTGATAAATTGCACATTGTTAGTATTTTGTTATCATTTGTCATTAATTTTGCATAATTTTTATTGGGACAATTGATACTGCGAATGGGTTGTATTTTGTAGGACCAAAGGAGTCAACATTCAACAAGTCAACACGCGAGATTCATTGGGCTTAACTAACTCTCCATTCGCCGGGCTAATTAATGGTATTTAATTCTTTCGTCACGGGCGAGTGACCATTCAACGTCATTTGCAATAACGGGCCATTAGCCATAGCGAAAGTCGGATAATCCGCCTATATTTGGCAAAAGTTTCACTATTCCGACCCGCCCGCGACGCATCCCTATAAAACTTTGCCATTTAGGGCAAAAACAGAGACGCCGCATGTAGTTTTCTTCTTCTTCCTTCGCTTCTAATAGTTTTCGTTTTCGATTGTTTTGCGATTCGCCGCTTCACCGGACGACGCCAGCCTCATTCATCTCTTCCATCGCTTTCTCATCTGCTCGCTCGTCGTTGGAAACATGAACCGAGGTGATCCTTCAACGGCGAAAATTTCATCCCGCACCATAGTCGGCTAAGTGTACTATCTTCCGAAATGTAGCAATGGTTGGAGTTAGTGAGCTAAACAAGGGTAATCGATTATAGTTAGGATTTCAAATTTGTATTTGCAATGATCCGAGTTGGTATTTTGCAATGTATTTCGATTGAATCTTGCTATAGTTTAGTAGGATGTTAACTATGATCTATGGTATGGATCGATTTACTGCTGAAGTTTGTGCCAAATACATGAAGTCTCATGTATGTTAAATGATTTGCATGAGTTGATTTAATCTACCTAGTTGTGTTTGGTTAAATTAATTTTGTGTTTATTTGATTAACTGTTGCATTAATCATTCCATAGCATACACTAAGGTTTTAACTAATTTTAATTAATCGAGTTGATTAATTAATTTTTGGACTTAACGAGTTGTTAAGGTTTAGCTTTCAAATTTAGTGGATTTCAAACCTCGATATTATTTTGAACGATGATGACCCGAGCTACATTTTCGTGGAGAGTTTTAGTGTTGATTTCAAACTTGTTTAATTTCAATCGCTTAGTTTTCTAAAATCCCAAAACATTTATTCTTACTTTGGCTTAGTTTAATTTTTAGTTAATCAAATCAAAACCCTTTTTATTGCTTTAATTGCATGCATCATTCAAACATTAGGCTAGTCCAGGATCGCTTAGTACACCGTTCCTCGAGAGTCTAATTCGAGGTTGCATCTGTATTGCAATCCTTGGTATAAATTTTATTTGACCGGTTTCGAGGATCAATTTTAATATTGAACGATGTTTACGATCATTGGTTTTATAATTAACAAGTTTTGGTGCTACTTGTTGGCCCTCAAATTTTTCTTGACTAATTAATTATGATTTAAATAATTTATGAGGTTTGATGGATAAAGTTTTGGATCTACTTGTTATGTAAATGTTAGTAGAATTTATTCTATGGTTTGGTTGTATTAAAAGTGGTAAGAATGCATAAGGGCATTTTAGGCAAGTCGCTTAAGGTTATAAGACTTAAGCCTTAAATGAAAGGGCAAAATAGACATTGCACATTTACTAAGGGTATAAAAAGAAGAAGAAAGAGTTGTTCTGTTTGGAAATGGGAGAAGAAACCATGGAAGAGAGGAGAAGAAGAGGAAAATTAGGGTTTTGAAAATATTGAAGAATTTGACAAATTTTGGAGCTAAACAAGTAAGTACAAGACTCAACCCTTCTTGATTTGTTGAATGAATCATGTTTAGTGATCGTTAGAAGAGAAAAATGGGGTTAAATGTGGGTAGGATGATATTGATGAACGGTGTTCTAGGGTTAACGATTTTGTTGTGTTTGTGAATAGATTTTGTGTTGAAATGAGTTTAGAAATGAAGTAGGAATGATGATTTAGGGTTAAGATGAGTTATTTGTGAAATTTGGGAAGTATGTAAATGAAAAATGTCAAAAAACAAGTTGTTGGAAGGTTTTCGGTCTCACGACGTGTGGCGCCTGTGAGCGCCCACGTCATGGCCACAGTGCCCACGTCGCGGCGCCAGAGCGCCACGACGCACGCCAGATGCACCCACGACGTGGCTTGTGCAAGCGTCCTTGCCGCAGCGAGCTTTTGGATTTCTCCACGGCAAGCTCCAGCATTTTACGCCGCGACGAGCTTCTGATTTCTCCGTGGCGAGCTCCTGTTTTCTTGCACAGACATGTTTTGGTATTTTGGACATAACTTTTGATGTAGATGTGCAAAAGAGGTGATTTTTTATTCGTTGTAAAATAGAGACAAAGGTATACAAGTTTTATGAAGAAAAGAAGTTTTAATTCACTCTTTAAAGATCTCAAATTTTGGATGGAAGTTGAGTATAGATTCTTGTTTCTACAAAAGGATAGTCTCAATATGTTTGGAGTATAACTTTCAGATTTCTAAAACAAATTGAATGATTTTGGAGTCAATAGAAACGTAAGACAATGGGGAACTCTTATGGAAAAATTGACCCGAATGTTTGGACTTTTGAAAGAGTTTGAGTTTTTAGAATTTATCTCAGTGAATATGCAATATATAGATCCTTAAATTGTATTCTTATTGAATGGGAATTATGTATTTGATAAAAGGAATCAAGGAAGGAAAAAGGATCAAGAGGAGAGGCATCCTTTAAGCATATATCCAAGCAAGGAATTCAGATGGGTTTCATGTTTATAATATAGAAATGAGCCAATAAAGTTTTCTTCCAAATCAAGAACGATTTCAGTTACTTCATAAATATTGTTTTTTGTTTCTTTTGAATGATTAGCAAAATTGTTACATGTTTCAGTATATGAACTTTGTTGAATTGAAAATTTTACGTTATGCCTTGGAAAATTCATGGAATTTTGTATATTCAAAAAAGAAAGAAAAGAGCATGAAAAGCATGAAAGCATTTAATAAAATGATTTGAGCATAAAATGAATATGTGCTTTGTTTGGGCAAGAGTTTTGTTAGTCACGTGTGTTGGGCCCGGGCCCCGGATCCCCGAATCCCGAGGCGGCCCCTCGGGTCATGCCCGCACCGAGCGCCCCAAACCGCAGACCCGATCCCAACATTTAGGCACAATCGATCAATTAATACATACATACATTGCCAGAATATACACAACCATACATTAAAGACCCTATAACCATAGGGATTTCATACTATTGCAGATTAAGAAAAGTCAACAAGTATCCTCAATTAGAGCAAAATACAAAATGAAATCTAAATCCAAAAATACATGAGTATGCTCAATGTTAACATGCTCGGAGGGCCAACAAAATACTAACTTAATACAAAGCTCCTAATTTGTCTGAAGTTTCCGATGCCGCGCAAAGTCAACGATCGTCCTGATCTGCACCTGAGGAGGGGAAAGTAATGGGTTGAGCTACACAGCTCAGTGGCTAATATAGTTATAGCCATCGGCAATTAGCACAAATCCCAGCATATGAATGTATATATATTATATCTATATACACACATCAGGTATCCACACACCAATCACTAATGTACGCATTCATTAAAATTAATGCAAGTTATAAATATGTCACAAAGCCTCCACAATGAACAATTCATATGCAATGCGATCACAATGGCTCGAGGGTTCCATGGAAACAAAAGGAAGAAACCAAGTTTACATCTCGAACGAAATGAGTCCATTCGAGCTCATAGGCCACAAGCGGGCAGCCGAGAAGGCTCTTGTCGACGCACGTGATTTAACTAAATGGTTCCACTCGCCAAACAAAAGCATAGATTCATGCTCAAAATCATTTTATCAATGACATGCTTTCATGTTTCTCATTTATTCAAAATGCCGTGATCAAGTCGAGGCATGACATGTTCAAAAATCATGATCTCATGCTTCTCATATGAAATCAAAAGTCATTTATTTATCACAATTAAACATGCATAACATATAACATATATTCATACATAGCAAGAAATTGCCTAATCACACAATAACTATAAATATATTACCCACCTCTAATCGCCGAGAACTGGACATCGATATCCTTCTTCTTTGCGATAAAATCGTCACTTGGTTTCCTAAAACAACCAAGTTCCATTTAGTCAATATCCATAGTAAATGTGCGAAGCTTGGAATCCAAAGAAAGCATTAAAAATCTATATCCGATCTTCTCCTAAAATTCCGAACCCTGCGAGGCAAATTCCGAACTTCCCGACTTCATACAACTCGGAGCCCTTTATTTCTAGGTCACAATGAATCCAAATTCACCTCAATCGGACATCTATACCAAAAGATATTCCCAAAAAAATATGAAAATCTTATTTCGGAAACACAGGGGGATCGCCGCGACGAAGAGACGCTCGTCGCGACGAATATCGCCGCGGCGAAGCGAAGGTTCGCCGCGAACCAAACGTCACACGTCGCGACGTCTCCGATCATTCGTCGCGACGTCCACAGCAGAGCACACGTTGCGGCGAATAAACGTAAATTAATTCACACGCCGCGACGTGGCTTCTTCCCCACACGCCGGCGACATTCATACGCTGTCATGACGTCCGTTCGAACTCGACTCAACCCCAAATTTCGTGATAACCCAAGCTCGATTCTGCTCCAAACTCAAATCTACCACATGCAAAGCATGATCAAGGCTTATACTACCATTCTAACTCATTCTAAGCTTGATTCATCGAAAATCATCAATCAAGGATTTTCCCAATTTTTCACCCTAAAATCCTAAAACATCGATTTCTCTCAATCTAAGCCATTACAATGTTTAATCCAAATGAAAACATGATAAGGAGGTCGAAAACTTACCGATTGAGGCTTTAGAATCGTCGAAACCGATCGAAATCGCAACTCTTCTCTTCCTCTTCTCCTCTCCGCCGACCGCCACACTCTTCCTCTCTTCTTTTCTCTTCTTTTCTTCTTTCCTTCTCTTTATAATCCTTTCTCTTTAAACCCTAAGGGCTTCGGGCCCTTCCTAATAAGCCAAAGCCCAAAATCATTTAAACCATAATTAAACCTTAATTCGCATTAATACCCCGATTAACTCAAATTAAAACATAATCACATAATTACCACAAGTCATGCTTAATGACATCATAAAGAAAATTTGGGCCTAACATTTCTCCCCTCTTAAAAGAAATTTCGGCCTCTAAATTTACTCAATCATCAAGAGATGCGGATACTTCTCCTCATGGCCTCCAATGGCTCCCAAGTAGCCTCCTCGATTGAATGATTCCTCCACAAAACTTTGACTAATCAACTGTCTTGTTCGAGAACCTTGTCCTTAGAATCCAAAATCAGACCGGAAGCTCCTCATAACTCAAATCATCCTCATTTGAACCTCACTAGTCCGAATGACATGCATTTGATCCGACCTATATCTCCTCAACATAGACACATGAAACACATTATGGATCTGCGACAACCCGGAGGTAACGCTAACTCAGAAGCGTAGTGGTCCAATCCTCTCAGATCTCATAAGGACCCACATACCTCGGACTCGACTTACCCTCGCTACAATCTCATCACTCCTTTCCAAGGAGATGTCTTAAGGAACACTCGTCACCGAGCCTCATACTCCATCTCCTTGGGTGAGCATCAACATAGCTCTTCATCCTATCCTCGGCGCCTTAAGCCGCCGCTAATCAAATTGACTTTTCAACTGTCGTCTCGAATCAATTTCGACCCATCAATTGCCTATCTCCTTCCTCATCCTAACAAATCGAGTCCTACATCTCCGCCATACAAAGCCTCATACGGAGCCATCTCGAATGCTCGAATGGTGCAATTGTTGTAAGCAAATTCGACCAACGGCAAATGCTCATCCCAAGCTCCTCCGAAATCCATCACATAGTTCAAGCATCCTCCAGAGTCCGAATGGTCCTCTCAGATTGACCATCCGTCGAGGGTGAACGCAGATCAAATGCAACTTCGTCCCCAAAGCATCCCGCAAACTGCCCCAAAATCTCGAAGTAAACCGCGGATCTCTATCAGACACGATCGAATCCGGAATCCCATGCAACCTCACTATCTCGTCAATATACTTCTTTGCCAATACATGCAAAGAATCAGTCTGCTTAATCGCCAGAAAATGCGCTG
This sequence comes from Erythroxylum novogranatense, assembly GCA_029891385.1. Taxonomy (NCBI): domain Eukaryota; kingdom Viridiplantae; phylum Streptophyta; class Magnoliopsida; order Malpighiales; family Erythroxylaceae; genus Erythroxylum; species Erythroxylum novogranatense. The sequence goes on from JAIWQS010000107.1 coordinate 120,325, forward strand.
ACTTAGTCAACCGATCTACTATCACCCAAATAGCATCATGCCTCCTACTGGTCTTAGGCAAACCCATCAAAAAGTCCATAGTTACTCGCTGCCACTTCCACTTCAAATAGGCAACGGTCTCAACTTGTCTCGAAGGTGCTCGGTGTTCACCTTGACTTGGCGACACACTAGACACTTATCGATTTAACTCGCGATATCCTCTTCATGCCTTTCCACCAAAAGTGCTCTCTCAATCCCGATACATCCCGGTGCTACCGGATGCATTGTGTAAGGCGTTGTGTGCCTCATCCATAATCTCATCCTTGATCTCCCGCACATCCGAATACACAACCTACCAAGAATCGCTATAAGCCCATCATCCCGACATCTATCTCGAAACCTTGCCATTCTCAATCTCATCCCGGCTTGCTCAAATCGCATCCCGAGCCTGCAAATCCCTAACCTTTTTCTTCAAAGATCGGTCTAACTCAAAATTAGCCAAGACAATCCGGCTCTTCTGCGTCAAGCTTATCCTAAGCTTAGCCATCTCTTCCAATAAAGGAAGATACATTGATCGAACATGCAAATCAAGACTTTCTACTCAAAGCATCGCCACCACATTGGCCTTGCTCGATGATACTCAATCAAGAAATCATAATCCTTTAATAGCTCCAACCACCTCCGCCGCCTCAAATTCAATTCCTTCGACTCAACAAATACTTGCACTCTTATGATCAAGAAGATCCGAGTCAACTCCATACAAATAATGCCTCCAAATCTTCAAGGCAAAAATCACCGCTAACTCCAAATCGTCGTCGGATAATTCACTCATAAGGCTTCAACCGCCTCAAGCATATGCAATTACCCGATCTCCCCGCATCAAACACACCCAAGACCCTTCCTTCAAGCATCATCAGACACAACATATCCCTCATCCCCGTAAGGCAAAACCAAAATCGGAGCACTCGTCAATCAAGGCTTAAGCTCCTCAAACTCCTCTCGACACTCATCACCCAAGCAAACTTTGATTTTTCCTCAACGGCCTAGTCATTGGAGCGGATATCATCAAAAAATCCTCCACAAACCGTCTGTAGCTTTGCCAAACCAGAAAACTCCTCACCTCTGCTACATTCTTCTACCTCCCAATTCACTGACCTCTATCTTTTTCGGATCCACATGCACTCCCGCCTCAAATCACATGCCCAAGAAAAGAAACTTCTCAACCAAAATTCGCATTTCTAATTTGGCATACAACTCATTACTCCTCAAAGTCTCCAAAGAAATCCTCAAATGCTCCTCATGCTCCCGATCACTCTTGGAATACACCAATATATCATCAATGAAGACAATGATAAATTGGTCCAAGAATGGCTTGAACACCCGATTCATCAAATCCATAAAAGCTGCCGGAGCATTTGTCAATCCGAAAGGCATCACCAAAAACTCAAAGTGCCCATAACGAGTCCTGAAAGCAGACTTCGGCACATCCGACTCCTTAATCCTCAACTGATGATAACCCGATCTCAAGTCTATCTTAGAGAAGACTCTCGCTCCTTGCAATTGATCAAACAAGTCATCAATGCGAGGAAGCGGATACCGATTTTTCACCGTAATCTGATTCAACTTCCTGTAGTCTACACACATCCTCAAAGATCCATCCTTCTTCTTCACAAAAGAACCGAGCTCCCAAGGCGAAGAACTCGGTACGAATATACCCTTCTCTAACAACCTCTAATCGCTCCTTCAACACTTTCAATTCTCACGAGCCATCCTATAAGGCTAAATCGAATCGGGCTGAACTCGACAAAAGCTCGATCGAAAACTCGATCTCCCGAAATGGCAGTAGTCGTGCAATTCCTCGAAAGACATCTAAAAATCTCGACCATCGAAATATCCTCTAACTTCCTCTCGTCTCCTATGGAATCCATCACATAAGCTAAAAATGCCTCACATCCGAACTCATCATCTTCTCGCCAAAGCCAAACAACTGAGCGACATGCTCTCCCGTCCCCAACAAACACTACTCTTCCGCCACCCACATCAAAGTCCACCGTCTTCGCCACAATCCAATCGGCATCAGACTTCTTCAAAGTATCCATACCCAATATCACATCCAATCCGCGCATCTTCAGTGGCATCAGATCTACCACTAGAAGTGCTCCACCAATACTAAGCTCACATCCTCCAAACACCTGACTAATCACAATGTGCTGACCAATCGGAGTACTCACCATCAGCGGAGTATCCAACGGACTCGCAACCATATCACACACAGGTCTACTCAACGACACAAACGAGTGAGTAGAACCTGGATCAATCAACACAAGAACATCATCAGAAAACAATCGAGCCATACCAGTCACAACATCTGGCGCGGCCTCTGCATCCTCCCCGCCATAGCAAACACCGGCTGGTGCTCGCCTCTCGGCCTTCCCTAAGACTCACCCTCTTGGCAAGCATCGTAATCGCCACCTCTGTCAGCGATCCTTCGACCCATGGTCTCTGCCCTCCTAGGAGCTCAGATTCGAGATCCTCTCTCGGACTACCGAGGACACTCTCTAGCCCTGCGTTTCTTCGTCCACAAATAAGCATGCACCACAACCAAGAATACTTCCACCATGAAATCGACCACAATGCTCACACTTAGGAACCGATGACCTGTCCCCATCTCCTCCTACCGCCGCCGTAGAAGCTTGGTGAGAAACAAGAGAAGTCCTCATCGGCCTCGGCCGATTGGCACCATCGCCTCTCCTCGATCGAGCTGGAAGCTCCTAGACTTCGTCTCGCATAGGAGTACTAGTGCTACCTCCTCCTGAATCGCTCTTCGCCTTCCTCTTCTTGTTGATCGTGACTCTTGATATTCTCGATATCTCTACCTCAAAGCCGCTTCAACTAATTGTTGAAGTCACAAAATTCTGCACAATCACCTTCTCTCGATGGCCAAATGCATGGTCCACTCAAACCGACGACATCCGGCAGCCTCGCCAACATCGATTCAAGATACCGACAAATACGTAGAACCGGCCATACTCAAAGAATCGTCATCTCCTCTCAACCAAATCGAGGAACTCCTCTCGCTTCTGTCGAATATATACTCGATAGATACTTCTTCGAAAGCAACCAAGAAGTCCTCCGCCAAGATAACCCAATCGGCCTCATCTGATCGCTCGCACGGTCTCCCACCAATGGAGAGCATCTCCTCAAGCAAACTAGCAAAGATACACAACTCTCTCATCATCCTCACAATCCATCTCGATCCAAGACTCTCTCGCCTTCCTCATCCAAGTCTCACTTCTTCAGATCTCATGCCCCAAGGAAATCCATCGCCTGCATTTCCTCAACTTGTCGAACTGCTTTTCCCTCTTAATCGGGTCAAGAAGAAGGTCGTGGGCATCGACCCATAGCTCAACAAACGCTCGAGTAAAGGCTCAAACATCCTCGATCAAATCGAGGCACTTGCTCATGAACCAAGCGATTCTCGAGATCGCGACATAGGCTCACCGCCTAGCCCCATGAAGCCTCAAAGATTTCGGCTACGGACTCATCGCCCTCTCCTCTCTAGTCGGAGAGTCGGGTGCAATTGATCCTTGCAAAGTCCTCGTGTTCTTCTACGAGGTGGCATCGCACTCTTCAAATAGAAACACTAAGGATTAGCTATACGGAAATCTCATGTATGCATGATATGCATGTCACTTAATGCAATCAATTCAATGCAACCAATAAGCAAATAACAAACACGCCATCCTATATGCATTCTAAGCCGAGGACACACTAACCTAAGGCTCGATACTAAACATGTTGGCCCGGCCCGGATCCCCGAATCCGAGGCGGCCCTCTGTCACGCCTCGCACCGAAGCGCCTAAACCGCGGACCCGATCCCAACATTTAGCACAATCGATCAATTAATACATACATACATTGCCGTAATATACACAACCATACATTAAAGACCCTATAACCATAGGGATTTCATACTATTGCAAATTAAGAAAAGTCAACAAGTATCCTCAATTAGAGCAAAATACAAAATGAAATCTAAATCCAAAATACATGAGTATGCTCAATGTTAACATGCTCGAGGGCCAACAAAATACTAACTTAATACAAAGCTCCTAATTTGTCCAAGTTTCGATGTCATGCAAAGTCAACGATCGTCTGACCGCACTGAGGAGGGGAAAGTAATGGGTTGAGCTACACACAAATTAGCTAATATAGTTATAGCCATCGGCAATTAGCACAAATTCCAAGATATGAATGTATATATATTATATCTATATACACACATCGTATCCACACACCAATCACTAATGTACGCATTCATTAAAATTAATGCAAGTTATAAATATGTCACAAAGCCTCCACAATGAACAATTCACATATGCAATGCGATCACAATGGCTCGAGGGTTCCATGGAAACAAAAGGAAGAAACCAAGTTTACATCCCGAACGAAATGAGTCCATTCGAGCTCATAGCCACAAGCGGCAGCGGGAGAAGGCTCTTGTCGACGTGCACGTGATTTAACGAAATGGTTCTACTCGCCCAAACAAAAGCATAGATTCATGCTCAAAATCATTTTATCAATGACATGCTTTCATGTTTCTCATTTATTCAAAATGCCGGATCAAGTCGAGGCATGACATGTTCAAAAATCATGATCTCATGCTTCTCATATGAAATCAAAAGTCATTTATTTATCACAATTAAACATGCATAACATATAACATATATTCATACATAGGCAAGAAATTGCCTAATCACACAATAACTATAAATATATTACCCACCTCTAATCGCCGAGAACCGATTATTGATGTCCTTCTTCTTGCGATAAAATCGTCACTTGGTTTCCTAAAACAACCAAGTTCCATTTAGTCAATATCCATAGTAAATGCGAAGCTTGGAATCCAAAGAAAGCATTAAAATCTATATCCGATCTTCTCCTAAAATTCAACCTCGCGAGGCAAATTCAACTTCCGACTTCATACAACTTGGAGCCCTTTATTTCTAGGTCACAATGAATCCAAATTAACCTCAATGGACATCTATACCAAAAGATATTCCCAAAAAATATGAAAATCTTATTTCGAAACACAGGGGATCGCATGACGAAGAGACGCTGTCGCGACGAATATCGCCATGCAAGCGTTAAGGTTCGCCATGAACCAAACGTCACACGTCATGACGTCTCCGATCATTCGTCGCGACGTCCACAGAAAGCACACGCCTCGCGAATAAACGAATTAATTCACACGTCGCGACGTGGCTCCCTTCCCCACACGCCGCGGCGACATTCATACGCTCGTTGCGACGTCTGGTTCGGAACTCGACTCCGAACCCCAAATTTCTGCATAACCCAAGCTCGATTCTATTCCAAACTCAAATCTACCACATGTAAAGCATAGATCAAGGCTTATACTACCATTCTAACTCATTCTAAGCTTCAGATTCATCCTAAAATCATCAATCTAAGGATTTTCCCAATTTTTCACCCTAAAATCCTAAAACATCGATTTCTCTCAATCCAAGCCATTACAATGTTTAATCCAAATGAAAACATGATAAGGAGGTCAAAAACTTACCGATTGAGGCTTTAGAATCGTCGAAACCGATCGAAATCGCAACTCTTCTCTTCCTCTTCTCCTCTCCGTCGACGGCCACACTCTTCCTCTCTTCTTTTCCTCTTCTTTTCTTCTTTCCTTCTCTTTATAATCCTTTTCTTTAAACCCTAAGGGCTTGGGCCCTTCCTAATAAGCTAAAGCCCAAAATCATTTAAACCATAATTAAACCTTAATTCCGCATTAATACCCCCGATTAACTCAAATTAAAACATAATCACATAATTACCACAAGTCATGCTTAATGACATCATAAAGAAAATTCGGGGCCTAACAACGTGCATGTCAACATATAGCCTTCTCCCGACTGTCAGCTTGAGGGCACGAGATCCTGAGAAATCGAACTCGTTTTGTTCACGGTATAAACTTCGGTTTATCCGTTTTGTTCCACGGAACTCTCGAACCATTTGTTTGTGCATTGTATCTTTGAATTGTCAAGTATGTTGCATAAATTGAGTGTTTTGTATTGATGATTAAATGGATATGTGTGTTGATGTGATGATATTTTCAACTATGAGTTTTGGAATTCAAACTTTCAAATTTGACGATAATTTGGGAACAAAGCATTTTATTAACTCATTACGACTTTTATACGACAACTGAACATTTCAATGGTTTTGCTTATTCTTCATTATAAACCTGTTATCCATGAGCTATAAGCTCACCCCCTTCATTCCCATCCATAGGTGATGAGAAGAAGATCGGGTGAAGGGAAGTAAAGGTTTTTTTTATTTGTATGTGTACATATTGTATTATTTTTAAGTTAGATTGTTGTTGAGAATCTTGGGAGTTGTATATTTTGTATATTCAGATTTCGATGTTGATATTGTATTGTGGCTTGGAATGTCATTAGAGCTTGTAAAACTCTATTCTATTGATGTTAAGGAATTATGACTTATATATGGATGATGATGTTGAGTGGAAATAGGCATTTGCGAATATGGATCAGATTGAGTGGAAATTCGGTATACTTGCGGAAGTTAACGATTTGATATGAATATTTGATTGTGAATTGTTGTTACATATATATATATATATAAGCGAGATGTGTTATGGAAAAAGGAACATAGAAATGGTATGAGACTTTAAGCTTCATGATTTCCTTGGATTACGCCAACGTTTATGGTCCAATGGTTGGACTCGAAAAACGGGGCTCATCATATTTGGTATCAGAGTAAGAAAAGATTACAACCACACTTATGTATGATGGTATTTGTTCCGAGGTTGGATTCCGAAAACGGGGCCCAGCATTTGTGATAGCAGAGCGCCAGCATTATGATCTTGCATGGGCGCATGTGTATGGGTTACATGCATAAGCAATTGTTAGGAGTTTGAGGTGATAGAATTAGTGAGAAAATGATGATACTCTTTCATGATATGAGAAACATAAAGGAGAAATAGTGGATGGGTAAACGTAACAGATAATGATCCAATGCAACTGTATTGGAGGATGTATTATTAAACATGACAGCAATATGATACTATGGTGATATGTTTTCGAAAGTGATATAGATACGAATGTATTGCCATGGATTGTTTGAGAAATGTAGGGATATAAGTATCAACGATGAGATTAGAGTGTACAAGTAGAGTGCAATGGAAGCATAACTTTGTTATGATCTTAAGACGAGGAAATTGGAACCGAAGTGGTTGTTCGATTAATACAACAAGAGTTATGATCTGCAGTAAGAAGAAATTAGTGGAATTGAGGTCAGAATTTCATAATGGTTATGCATCGATAATTTTGAATTGATTGAGGATATACATGTGGAAGATGAAATAAATGATAATTGGAAAATGAGATAGAAGCGAGGAAATAGAGAAAGGGAAATGAAGTAGACATAAATGACTTTATATGAGATGAATGAAATGAGATGTAGTATGGGGAGAAAATTACAAATGCGTATAAGATGGGATCTTATGCATGAATGAGATTAGGAAAAGGATGAAGAACTAAATGAGAAGAGTATATGCACTCAATATGGTAATAGACTCATTATGAAATGATATAGCATCAGAAAAGGTGAATTTTGGAAAAACTAGAATAAAATTGGTGTTAGTATGTTTGATAAAGAGAGAACTGTTGTCTAAGATCAATGAAGATCAAGGTATCAATTGTGTAAGATATAAATTGGTGATTTTAAGGAGTAAATTTGTGGACAGAATGGCATGACTTTGACGATGCCCAGCCAAGCATATGCGATAGCAAGTATGTTCATTACTCCATTAAGTTTTGAGTGACTTAAACATTATCACCTTATGAGGATGAGAGATATTGTTCTTCTCGAGGGATTAAAAGTAGCTGATGATGTGATGATGATAACAGGTGATTGATAAAGATTTGTATGATAATATATATGATAGTAATAAGAAATTCTCTTTTGAAGAAGAATTTCACTAAGTTAGATTCAGCAGATCAGATAGTTTATATGAAGAATGATCAATGAAAGAACTGATCAGAAAGGAATATGTAATGATTTGAAAATGAGTCTTGGAGTCCTATCCCTAACAGAGACTCAAGCAAAAGAGGTAGAGTACGCTATTGATAAAGGTACGTGTTTTGTTGGATGTGAAGGGATCCAACTATGCGAGTGGATTCCTAAATTTGAGGAGACATTAATTACCAATATGAGGAGTATATCGGTTCACGTTATGTTCTGGGTAAAAATGTTCAGGAAATGCAAATTTTATCCGATGAAGGTGTCACAAGTACAGGAAGCTAAGATTGCAAATAAACTATAGTGTGTGGAGAAACGAGTATAAATCAGCAGACATTAGAATACGTCAATGTGAAATATGAGGAAATCTAAAGAATGGAGAAAATCAGACAAGAAAGGTCAGACAATTGGGGATATTGACAATAACAAGAGGTAATATTACCTCATTGAGGAATCAATTATTTGAGGAATTACTAGAACCAATAGTGGACATATGGAGTTTTGACAATATTTGTTCAAGTTAACAAATTCCCCGACAATACTATGGTATTGAAGATTAAAGTGATCCAAGCGAAGTTTGATGATATGTTAAGTGTATTCGAAGAGTTGAGAAGAATAGTTTGAATACTTGAGAAAAATGAGTAAATCGTACGAGGGACGAAGGTGAAAATTTTTTTGGAGGAATGATAACACTGATATTAATTATATCGTCTGGATTTGGAGATTCAGTAGATACAATGATGTTGCATAAGAGATCAAGATAAGGATCAGCGCAGTAAAATGAAGTGAATTCATGTGCATGGAGACAATTGAAACCTTATAGGTTGATTGTTTATACATGAATTGAAACTTGCTGCCGTAGTGATTGCTGGAAAGTTGGAGACATTATATATACAGAAATATTTTGACTGTGTGTAAGATATACAGATCATGAAACTTAAGGTACTTATTGAGTTGAAAGAATTGAATATGAGACTGAGACAATGGATAGAGTTACTGGAAGATTATGATGAGTACAAAAATGGTAAAGCTAGTGTTGTAATCAGATGCATTGAATAGAGAATTCAATAGAAGTGAAGTATGAATTCAGATATAGAGGTTATCAGATCAAGTGCAATAAAGAGTGTTGAATGGAGTCGAATTCAGGGCAAAATGAAGTGCCATTATTCACTAAAAATGTAAGATCAGCTTCACATGAACAAAGCTCAAATTGAGGATTTAGGAATTGTGAACCTTACCAAGAAATCAAAAAGGAATGTGAATTTTGAGTTTGAGCAGGAAAAATGATGCTGGGTGATTGAGACAAGAAGTATGCATATCGGCAAGGATGATTGAGCAAAGAGACTTTCAGAAAAGTATAAGTGGTGATTTAAGTTATACATCCTAGAAGAAATATATCAAGTGACTGAAAGTTTGAATTGTCGACGGTCTTAACTGTCGAAGATATGCTTGAATTTTATAGTTTAGAGTTCATGGGAACATGAGACCAATGTATGGTTCTATTTGACTTTAAGCATCACAATCGTTGTCATAGTGATTTCCATAGAATATTGTATGAGGATTTTGATGATAGAAAGAGTTATCGCTTTTGTATTATGATGAGTAAGGCCTACTGGTCATTGAAGGCTAGAATTGAAGATGTTATGGACAGGTGATATTAAGTGATTCAAGAAAGATGGATGAATTAGGCGGATACGTGCCAAAGACATGGAATACAGTGAGATTAGACATAAGAGTTGAATGTACTGATACTAAAGTGATGTGAATTATCAAGTGAAAGATGATTTGTCTCTGAGGGTATCACCTTACAAGGTGTGCTTACACGGGGTACAAGGTGTGCTTACATGGGGTACAAGGTGTGCTCAAGTTAGGACAAGGATTTGCTAAGCCCAATATGAATTGGTGTATATGAAATTATTATGAGTTAGTGCTACTGACAAAAGATGTCTTGGATTCGAAATGTGATATACGTGAGTATGTTAAGGGAATATTGATATGATATGATATTGGTTTGTCAACACAAGAAGTGGAAAATTGTTAGTGATCTGAACAATAATGATGAACTAGTTAAGAAAGTGAATGGCCAAAAAAGGGATTGAAAGATCGAGCGAGTCTGTTGACTACGGTCATTTAAAGGAAAGTTTTGAGTGATGAAGTTAAATGGGAAAAGGAGGAACATCCTGCACTCTTGACTAATTAAGGGCCAAAAAAGGAGGAGAGTTATTGGCCCCCGAATTTTTTATTGACTAATTAAGCATGATTTAAATAAATTATGAGGTTTGATGGATAAAGTTTTGGATCTACTTGTTATGTAAATGTTAGTAGAATTTATTCTATGGTTTGGTTGTATTAAAAGTGGTAAGAATGCATAAGGGCATTTTAGGCAAGTCGCTTAAGGTTATAAGACTTAAGGCTTAAATGAAAAGGCAAAATGGACATTGCACACTTACTAAGGGTATAAAAAGAAGAAGAAAGAGTTGTTTTGTTTGGAAATGGGAGAAGAAACTGTGGAAGAGAGGAGAAGAAGAGGAAAATTAGGGTTTTGGAAATCTTGAAGAATTTGACGAATCTTAGAGCTAAACAAGTAAGTACAAGACTCAACCCTTCTTGATTTGTTGAATGAATCATGTTTAGTGATCGTTAGAAGAGAAAAATGGGGTTGAATGTGGGTAGGATGATATTGATGAACGGTGTTCTAGGGTTAACGATTTTGTTGTGTTTGTGAATGGATTTTTTGTTGAAATGAGTTTATAAATGAAGTAGGAATGATGATTTAGGGTTAAGATGAGTTATTTGTGAAATTTGGGAAGTATGAACATGAAAAAAGTCAAAAAACAAGTTGTCGGAAGGTGTCCGATCTCGACGTTGCGTCACAAGACGCAGCATCCACGTCATGGCCAAGATAAAACACGACGTCGCGACCGCCAGAAGCGCCCATGCCAGCAAGCTCCAGCATTTTACGCCGCGGCGAGCTCCTATTTTCTTGCACAGACATGTTTTGGTATTTTGGACATAACGTTTGATGTAGATGTGCAAAAGAGGTGATTTTTTATTCGTTGTAAAATAGAGACAAAGGTATACAAGTTTTATGAAGAAAAGAAGTTTTAATTCAGTCTTTAAAGATCTCAAATTTTGGATGGAAGTTGAGTATAGATTCTTGTTTCTACATAAGGATAGTCTCAATATGTTTGGAGTATAACTTTCGAATTTCTGAAACAAATTGAATGATTTTGGAGTCCATAGAAACGTAAGACAATGGCCAACTCTTATGGAAAAATTGACCCAAATGTTTGGACTTTTGGAAGAGTTTGAGTTTTTAGAATTTATCTCAGTGAATATGCAATATATAGATCCTTAAATTGTATTCCCATTGAATGGGAATTTTGTATTTGATAAAAGGAATCAAGGAAGGCAAGAGGATCAAGAGGAGAGGCATCCTTTAAGCATGTATCCAAGCAAGGAATTCAGGTGGGTTTCATGTTTATAATATAGAAATGAGCCAATAAAGTTTCCTTCCAAATCAAGAACGATTTCAGTTACTTCATAAATATTGTTTTTGTTTCTTTTGAATGTTAGCAAAATTGTTACATGTTTTAGTATATGAACTTCGTTGAATTGAAAATTTTACGTTATGCCTTGGAAAATTCATGGCATTTTGTATCTTAAAAAAAGAAAGAAAAGAGCATGAAAAGCATGAAAGCATTTGATAAAATGATTTGAGCATAAAAGCATTTGATAAAATGATTTGAGCATATTATATTGTGACGTTGATATTCAGATTTCGACGTCAAATTTTCAAATTTGACGAGAATTTGGAAGAGTTTGAGTTTTTGGAATTTATCTCAGTGAATATGCAATATATGGATCCTTAAATTGTATTCCTATTGAATGGGAATGTTGTATTTGATAAAGGGAATCAAAGAAGGCAAGAGGATCAAGAGGATAGGCATCCTTTAAGCATATATCCAAGAAAGGAATTCAGGTGGGTTTCATGTTTATAATTTAGAAATGAGCCAATAAAGTTTTCTTCCAAATCAAGAACGATTTCAGTTACTTCATAAATATTTTTTTTGTTTCTTTTGAATGATTAGCAAAATTGTTACATGTTTCGGTATATGAACTTTGTTGAATTGAAACATTTTACGTTATGCCTTGGAAAATTCATGGCATTTTGTATCTTCGAAAAAGAAAGAAAAGAACATGAAAAGCATGAAAACATTTGATAAAATGATTTGAGCATGAAATGAATATGTGCTTTGTTTGGGCAAGAAAGGAACGTTTCGTTAGTCACGTGCACGTTGACATATAGCCTTCTCTCGGCTGCCCGCTTGAGGGCACGAGATCCTGAGAAATCGGACTCGTTTTGTTTACGGTATAAACTTCGGTTTATCCGTTTTGTTCCACGGAACTCTCGAGCCATTTGTTTGTGCATTGCATCTTTGAATTGTCAAGTATGTTGCATAAATTGAGTATTTTGTATTCATGATTAAATGGATATGTGTGTTGATGTGATGATATTTTCAACTATGAGTTTTGGAATTCAAACTTTCGAATTTGACGAGAATTTGGGAACAAAGCATTTTATTAACTCATTACGAATTTTATATGACAACTGAACATTTCAACGGTTTTGCTTACTCTTCATTATAAACCTGTTACCCACGAGTTATAAGCTCACCCCCTTCATTCCCATCCACAGGTGAGGAGAAGAAGATCGGGTGAAGGGAAGTGAAGGTTTTTTTAACTTTTATGTGTACATATTGTATTTTTTTAAGTTAGATTGTTGTTGAGAATCTTGGGAGTTGTATATTTTGTATATTCATATTTCGACGTTGATATTGTATTGTGGCTTGGAATGCCATTAGAGCTTGTAAAACTCTATTCTATTGATGTTAAGGAATTATGAATTATGTATGGATGATGATGTTGAGTGGAAATAGGCATTTGTGAATATGGATCAGATTGAATGGAAATTTGGTATACTTGCAGAAGTTAACGATTTGATATGAATATTTGATTGTGAATTGTTGTTACATATATATATATATATATATATATATATATATATAAGTGAGATGTGTTATGGAAAAGGGAACATAGAAATGGTATGAGACTTTAAGCTTCATGATTTCCTTAGATTACGCCAACGTTTATGGTCCAATGGTTGGACTCCGAAAACGGGGCTCATCATATTTTGTATCAGAGTAAGAAAAGATTACAACCACGCTTATGTATGATGGTATTTTATTCCAAGGTTGGGTTCTAGAAACGGGGCCCAGCACTACTGCCAAGGATTATTTTGTTTAGAATCTTGTTTAGTTTAGATGATTTTGATTTAAGAGTGTATGATTGTAACATTCCATCACCAATGGGAAGGGTAAAATGGTAATTTGGAATGGGTTACGAGTGTGTAAACATTTCTCGGCACGGTCATGTTTAATATGACCTTCATATATGCATAAATTGTAATTTTTATAAATGCACATAATTGTACATGTATTCATGACATTTTTTCGGCATCTGTGTTTATTGTAAAAAATGTGCTATTGTGGTTTAAAAAAATTAATGGGAGTGGATTTTTGTGTGTTTCATATTTTTAGGGAATTTCAGGAATTTTTCGGGTACATGCCCGGACCGGAAAATTTTCAACTGACTGACTGAGTGGGTTTCCTGTACTAGAAATGACTGGCCAATGGCACTGGGAAATTGGAGATATGATTTTAGGATTTATTAAGTTAAGCCATTGGAGTTTGACAAGAAATTAGAGTAGAATTTGGAACCGGAATAATAAAACCAGGACAAGTAGTCATTTTTCTCAATTGTTTATATAAATATCTTATGCTTGGCAAGTCTTCCACGACATTTGTTTTGTGAAAGAGTAAAAGTGACTTGTAAAAGTGTCTTCTTCTCCTATCCGTAGGTCTCCTCTTCTCCCATTTTCGTTGGTCCCTCTACCACCTTTCTTGTTTATTTGCTTACTTTCCTTCTCCTCACATATAAATCCACACTTAAGCTTTGACATGGTGATGATTGTTGTAGTAAGGAGTGATGATCGTACGATGTGGGAGGAGATATAGGATTTGGTGAGGTGATTAAAGAATCAAGGATTTGAAGCTTGTTTTGGTAAGTCTTTGTGTTTATGTTCTTTCATTTAGTGGTTAGAAGCAATAATTATGACATCTTGTGCATCACTTGCATGAAGTAGTATGTTAATTGGATGGGTGTAAATGTATAGTTGTGTGACGATAAATGACTTAACAAGTTTTAGATTAATTTTAGATTGGTTTTAAGTGTTTTGGATTGGTTAGTTTGATGTTAGATGAGTGAAATGAAAGTAAGAAAATTGTGTAGGTTTTGTGCTGCCAATTGGGATTAATTTCTCAAGTAAATGTTTTGATAAATTTGTGGTTAAATTCTTGGCTAAATGGGATGGTTATTGATATGGTAGTGATGCGTGCATGAAAGAAGTAAAGTTTTGGTTGAAATCTGGAAAATGGAAATTGTGTAGGTTTCATATTTTTATCATAAATTTTGATTGGGTTGTCCAATTGAGCTGAGATTTGTTTTAAATTAAACTTAAGAAGTATGACTAGATTTCATATGAAGGAAGTTCTGCCCAATTGTGGCTTGAAGAGCTTTGAATTTAGCTCGGAAGTTGAAATGTATGTGCTGGATGAACAGTATCCGGATTTTGGTTTCATTTTGATGACCTGAAACTTTGAGGATTTTTCTATGATAAAGGAGACCGATTTTGAGAAATTGGTATTACTAAAAGTTGAAGATTTATGTGTTAGCTTTATAATGCCACTGAGAATGATATTTTTAGATGTGTAGTTTGCAAGTTATGGTCTGATAATGCTCAAGTGGTAATTCAGTCCAGAATATATTTTGGTGAGCAATTGCTCTAAGGACCTAGGTTTTGTGCTTTTTGAGTTCTGATATTTATTTGGGACTGTTAAGAGTGAAATTGGCTCAAATGACATTCTGGAAAGTTTTAGAGGATTGTTATAGCTTTCTAATGAGATATTTTATGCGAATTTTGGATATGCGAATTGCAAGATATAAATTTGGAAAGTTTTGCTCTAGTTGAGATTACATGCTGATTTCATAAGCTTTGATAGGAAAATCACCTTCATGAGAGAATTCGACCTAGTTTGAATTAGAATTGGTTATGAAGTCCTTCCTGAGAATTGTAGTTTATTGTCTGAGCTTTTTATCCCTATATGGTATGGAAATTTTTGCTAAGGGCATTTAGAGTTATGAATTTTGAAAGATTGGATTTCTGTTGAGAATAAATTGAGTAGGCTGAATCTTTGTTTGTGAATTTGATTTGATTAGAGATGAAATTGGCTTCTAAGTTATACTGAAAGATGTAGCATTTGTTTTGCTCTTTTTATTGATATAAAATTTGGAATTTTTGGTTAAGGGGATGAAAAGTTATGAATTTTTGTGATAGTGTTGCATTGTGGTAGTAAATGTGTGACTAGGTAGTGTCTTTGAGTGAATTTTTGACATCCTTAGAGGTGTTATTAAATTTCAAGTTCTTCATGGAACTTGTAGGAATTTTCGAGATCTTTCCAACGAGACCAAATTTGTATTGTTTGGACATTTGTGTGAAAAGAAGAGGTGGTTTTGGAAAAGAGTTTTGAAAAAATATATATATTTTAGCATCGATCGCCCATGCGGGCGAGCGAGCGTCCATTGCTCGCTCATGCGGGCGAGCGTCCGCATCGCTCACCCATACGGGCGAGCGAACTGCTCGCTCGCTATGCCTCGCTCGCCTGGCGAGCGAAGTGCTCGGCTCGCCCTACGACCTCTGTCAAGTCTTTTGAGTATAACTTTTTCATCCGACCTCCGATCGACTTGATTTTCGAAGCGATGGATTTCTAAGATATTTTTCTATCTTTCCAAATCAGACTTAGGATTTTTGAGACTAAACAAAAAGGAAACGGTCGGATCTAAGTGAGCAGATCGGTTGGAATAGTCTGATCATGCTTCAGTAATTTGGGAATATATTGAGCTAGAGAGCTCCGATCGATCTGATTCTTTTTCCTAAGTGAACTAGAGACATAGATATACAAATGTCATGAAGAGGTCGGATTTCAAATTAGCCCCTAAGATGTTCATTTTCTTAAGTGAAGGTTCATATAGTGTGTTAATCTGAACATGTTTTAGGAATAACTTTTCTGTCTGACGTCCGATTGACCTGATTCCTGAGGCGTCGGATTCGTAAAATATTTAATTTCATTTATTTGTGAAATTGGGTAATTTTAGAGTGGAAATTGACGGGAATTGGTTAGGTCGAAGTGAGGGGTCCGAGTAAGAATTTTCCTAAGCTGTGTTTTATTTATAATTGGACCTACAGAGGTCCAAATTGATTGATTTCGGTGTCAATGGGTTTCTAATTTTTAGAGGAAAATTTGGTGATGGGAAATTGTGTTATAGTGCCGAGAATGTCACGGACATGCATTGTACACATTTTATTGCTACATGTGCATTATTCGATATTTCTGATTGCCAAATTGGTAATGTTTGGATATTTGAACTGTTATAGAGACGCATTTGGAACGTCAATTCACAGACGTTGCCGAGATTTCTAGGCTTTAGCTTCAGAAGCAAAGGTGAGTAACCTAGATGGTTTCTCGATTATTGATTGTTTATAATTTTACACTATAACACTGTGGAGAATAATGGAGGGCCTTGCGTTTATTTATGACTGATTCCGGGCCGAAGGTGCCCGATGTACTGGGAGAATTTGACATAGAAGTGTTATTTGTCTGAGAATTTGAGACCTTCATGTTTTCAATTTGATAGATCGTGATTGTGATTATATTGTGAATAGTTGTGAAATAATTGTGGGACTGTAATAATTTGGGTTCGAGTGTGATGTGATAAATTGGGATACAAAAATTTGTTGGGATACAGTTACTAACTATTTGTAACATGTGGATAATTGTGCTGCATTTACTGTTAAATTGGGATTTATGCATTTAATACATGAATGCATGATCAATTAATGAGAGTTGTGACCGGAGCAGCCACCGAGAGCTATAAGCTCAACGTTTATATTGGGCCTTGAGCCCCACACTGATTCAGAGCCACAGGCTCACCGATTAATGCGCCCATATTAGGACAGTTTAGAGCCTCAGGCTCACCAATTAATGCACCCATATTGGGACAATTTCAGAGCCTCTGGCTCAATGATTAATGTGCCCTTATTAGGACAATTTAGACGTTCGGTCACAACATCGAAATAAAATGGAAATGTGTCACATGCGCATGTCATATGTATCTGATTTTAGTCTCTTTGATTGAGCGAAAGGCTAACTGCCTTATGCTTCTGTGGTATTCCTGAATGTGAATTATGGATGTTTATAAATTCAATTGGTTATGTATGTCTAACTGTGTGAAATGTATAAATGGTCTATGTTCAAGTGAAATTGTGCAATGTGATGATTAAATATGCAACAATGTGAATATATGTTATATGGAACATTGTGTTCCATAAATTGAGTGAACCATCGATGATGGTTTCTCACTGAGTTCGCAAAACTCACCCAAAATTTGCAATTATTTTTCAGGACTCAGAAGAATACCCCGTTAGGCAACGGGCGTATGACATCTTCTGGTTAATGAAGTAGATAAGGGGTCGGGATCAGTTCGTGTCTGCATTAGTGTATTTTATTTTCTGAATTTTTGTATTAATGATATTGTATTTATGAAAAGGGCCCCGAGGTCATTGAATTGTTTATGTAAATTGTTTCCGCATAAATTATAACATGTATGTGTATGTGTTAAAGAAAAAAAATTATACTGAGTTTTGACTGAGTGATGTAGCACGCCACCCTCGCGGGGCACGGACTCGGATATCACCTTCGATGTCGGGTTCGGGTCATGTGGGAGTGGGGTGTTACAATGATACTTTTCCTTGCATTTTATAAGTGCTTGAACACAAGGAGAACAAGAAGGTCTAATGAACTTAGTGAAGAACAGTTTTTTAGATATTACAAGGCACGAAAGAGAGCTAAGAGGAGTTAGATGTTAAGATAGAATACAAAGGAGATGCAAGGCTAGCGATTCAAGCCAATAATTTCGAGATCAAGCCAGCACTCCTAAACATACTTCAGAGCAGTGTGCAATTTTATGGGTTATCCAACGAAGATCCCAATGCCCATCTTGCAAATTTCTTGGAGATTTATGATACCTTCAGGTTTAATTAGATGATTGATGATGCTGTGAGGTAGAGATTGTTTACTTTTACCTTGAGAGATTAGGCAAAGGTATGATATAATTCACTCACTACTTGGGAGCAACGAACCCAAGCTTTCCTAGCTAAGTACTTTCCTTTGCCCCCACCATAACCTTTTGAGGGAATTTCTTTTCAGACATGCTACAATGGTGTAAATCAGAGCATAAGGGGAATAGTAGATGTAGCTACAGAAGGGTATTTGATAAGGAAAACCATTAATGCAACTCATGACCTTTTGCCAGAGTTGGCGAGTAACAGTTGTATGTGGTCAAATTAAAGAAGTAGATAAGGGTACAAGGAGCAAAAAGGAATGATTCCAGTTGATTCAGTGACAGCCTTGCAAGCACGGATTATTACCCTCACTAAGAAGTTAAGTAACATGCAATAAGCTTCTTCATCCACAGTCAAAACCATGCAGTTACAATGTGAATTATATAGGCAAGACAATCATGGCATCGTTGAATGTTTCTTGATGGAAGTGAGTGGTACAGAACAAGTAAATTTCCTTGGGTCAACCACAAAGAGGTAACAACAATCCATACTCTAATACTTATAATCCTGGGTGGAAAAAGCAATCAAATTTTTCATGGAGTAATAACAATGCAGGTGGCCAAGTGAGAACACAAGGACCTCTCGAATTTTAGCAAGACCAACTTAGATCTTTGGAGAAAAAATGGACAAGTTAATGGACATATTGGGTTCAAAGTTTTCAATCCAAGAGGAAGGTCAAAGAAGACAAAAAGAGAGTCAGAAAAGAAAAGAGGAAAAGTTTGACCAAATTGGAGAAGTTGAAGAAACTTTAAATTAATTTGTCTTTTGTGGAGGCATTAGAGTATATGCCCAAGTATGTAAAGTTTCTCAAGGACATATTGAAACAAAAAGGCACTTGGGAAGACAATTAGACGATGACCTTAACGGAGAACTGTAGTTCGATCATAAGAAGCACAATGACTTCAAAACTACAAGATCCAGGGGGTTTTACTATTCCATGTGTTGTTGGTGATTTTTATTTTTCTAAATGCTTATGTGATTTGGGCGCAAGTATTAACTTGATGCCTTTGTCTATTTTTAAGAAATTAGGGCTACGAGACATCAAGCCAACATCTATGCTTATCCAACGTGTAGATCGTTCCATCAAAAGACCATTTGGGAAAGTAGAAGATATTATGGTGAAAGTGAATATATTTATAATTCCTGTTGATTTTGTTGTGTTAGATTTTGAAGGAGATAATAATTATCCATTATTTTGGATAGGTCCTTTATGAATACTGGTAGGGAATTAGTTGATGTGTATGAAGGAAAATTGGTTTTGAGAATTGATGATGAGCAGGTTGAATTCAATATGACTAAATCTTTAAATAAATTGGTGGATGGAATTGCTTATATGAAGATTGATGTTATGGATGATTGTGTGAAGGAGGTTGAAAAGGAAAGTGAAAAGGAAGTTGAGAGTTGCTGAAGTGCATAGGGATGAGAGTGTTAGTGAAGAGGAATTGTGTGAGGAGGGTGAGCAAGAGAAGTTAGAGAGAGACGATACACCCACACCACCCTCCATTGTAAAACCTCCTATTTTAGAACTAAAACCCTTACCTTCTTACCTGAGATACATATTTTTAGGCAAGGACCACACTTTACCCATCATCATTTCCAACCAAATGGATGTTGAGAAAGAAGAGAAAGTGGTAGAGACCATTCAAAAAAGGATAAGAGCTGTGGGGTGGCAAATTTCTGATATTAAGAGGATTACCCCCAATGTGATGATGTATAGGATTAACCTTGAAGAAGGATGCAAGATAGTGAGAGAGAGGCAAAGAAGATTAAATCCAAACATGCAAGAGGTTGCGAAGAAGGAAGTGGTGAAGTTTTTAGATTTAGGTATTATATACCCAATTTTAGATAGTAAGTGGGTGAGTCTAGTGCAATGTGTGCCTAAGGCATGACAATAATAGAAAATGAAAAAGGTGAACATATTTCCATTAGGACCATCATAGGTTGGAGAGTGTGCATTAACTATAGGAGGCTCAATTTAGCCACCAAGAAAGACCATTTCCCATTACCTTTTATGGACCAAATGATTTAGAGGGTGGCTGGCCATACTTTTTATTACTTTCTTAATGGATATTCAAGATATAATTAGGTGTTCATATACCCACAAGACCAAGAGAAAACCACTTTCACTTGTGCTTATGCAACTTTTTCCTGACAGGAGGATGCCTTTTGGTCTATGCAATGCACCAACCACATTCCAAAGTTGCATTATGGCCATCTTTACATACATGAATAAGGACTTTATGGAGGTATTTATGGATGACTTCTCTGTTTTTGGAGACTCATTTGATCATTATTTGTTTATTCTGGATAGAGTATTACAAAGATGCGAGGAGTCTCATTTAGTCTTAAATTAGTAGAAGTGTCATTTCATGGTCTAAGAGGGAATAGTTTTAGGCTATAAGATCTCATGTAGGGGGATTGAGGTAGATCGAGCTAAGACTGAAGTGGTGGAAAAGCTTCCATCTCTTACTAACATTAAGGGCATCTAAGCATTCCTAGGTCGTGTAGGGTTCTACAGACGATTCATAAAGGATTTTTTCTCTTATTGTTAGACCATTAACTAACTTGTTAGTTAAAGATGTGCTTTTGTGTTTGATGATGATTGTTTATATGCTTTTAACAAGTTAAAGATGGCACTTACAACAGCACCTATTTTCATGACACTAGATTGGTCACTTCCTTTTGAGATCATGTATGATGTAAACGACCATGCCATTGGTTATGTACTCGGATAGTGAAAGGAGAAGAAGTTACATGTAATTTACTACACCAACAAGACCTTGAAAGGAACACAACTGAACTACACTGCCATTGAGAAGGAGTTGATTGCAGTGGCATTTACATGTGAAATTTTTCATTCTTATCTTTTAGACTCACAAGTTATTATTTTTACAGATCATACGACATTACGTTATCTCTTTGCAAAGAAGGATGCCAAGGCTAGGCTTATCCAATAGGTGCTTTTGCTCTAGGAATTCTACATTGAGATTAAAGATAAAAAGGGAGCAGAAAATGTTGTGGCAGGCCACCTATCGAGACTTGAAGGGGAACAAAAGGAAGAAGAAGAGGAAATTGAAGAGCATTTCCTTACGAGGCTTTAATGATGGTAGAAAACCTTTTCTTCCTTGGTCTACATATATTGCCAATTATCTCTCAGACGGTATTCTTCACCCTAATCTCTTGCATCAATAAAGGAAGAGCTTCTTATTTCAATGTTCTCACCATATTTGGGATAAACTTGCGTTATTTAAAATATATGCTGACAGTTTGATTCGTAGGTGTGTCCCTAAAGATGAAATGCCTGAATTTTTGGGTCAATGTTATAATTCAGTTTATTTTAAATAATAAGGAGGGAACAAAACAGTTGCTCGCATTTTAAAGTGTGGATTCTACTAGCCAAACTTGTTCAAAGATGCCCAAGATTTTGTATCACATTGTGATAGGTTCCAAAGAGTGGGCAATATTTCAAAGAGAGATGAAATGCCACTTTCAAACATCATGGAGGTGGAGATTTTTGATGTGTGGGGTTTGGATTTCATAGGACCATTCCCATCTTCCTAAGGTAACTCTTATATATTGGTTGGATTTGATTATGTTTCTAGGTGAGTCGAGGCAATAGCTACTCCAATAAATGATGGAAAGGTGGTGCAACAGTTCATCAAGAAGATCTTTACTAGACTTGGGGTGCCTAGAGCTATCATAAGTGATGGAGGGAGTCACTTTTGCAACAAACCCTTTGAGGCTCTTTTGAGAAGATATAATGTTCATCATCGAGTGGCACCCTTTACAATCCACAAACACGTGGCCAATTGGAGGTGGTGAATGGAGAGTTGAAAAACATTATGGAGAAGGTAGTAAGCACTTCAAGGAAACATTGGGCTTTGAAGCTAGATGATGCGTTGTGGGCTTACAGGATAACTTTCAAAACTCCCATAGGCATAACACCATATTGACATGTCTATCGTAAGGCTTACCATTTACCATTAGAGTTGGAGCATAGAGCCTATTGGCCAGTTAGAAAATTAAACATGGATTGGAAACTAGTAGGAGAGAAGAGATTGTTACAATTTGATGAATTGGAAGAATTTAGATATGACGCATATGAAAATGCCAAGTTGTACAAAGAAAGGGATAAGAAGTGGCATGATTACCACATTAAGAAAAAAGAATTCAATAATGGGGACTTAGTACTTTTATTCAATTCATGACTTCAGTTATTTCCTGAAAAGCTTAAGTCAAGATGGAGTGGCCCATTCAAGGTTAATCAAGTGTTTCCCTATGGAGCATTGGAGTTAGAAAATGAAAAGGGTGAAACTTTAAGGTTAATGGGCATATAAGGAAGCCTTACTTTGGAGGGCCATCCTCATAAGAAAGGAAATACTTTCTTTCTTTGCACTCACTCTTTTATGATTTCATGTGGAATGGTCAAGCTAATAACCTTAACTAAGCATGTTTGTCTTTCATTTGTTTGTCTTTGTGTGATTTGATAATATTTTGGTTTTTCCTTTCATTATTTTGTTTTCACCTTTCATTCTCTTTTTGTTTAGGTCCCTAATGATAATTTTTTAGGTTAGTTAAAGATTTATTGTGTATCACAACTTATCGGAGGACCAAAGAATGAGAGGAAAAACATGTCACTCCCATCAAAACCACGACTATAAGACCATCTTAACCTTAATCTCTTCTATTATTCTTTCTGTGTTTTGGTTTGTTTTTTTTATGTTGTTGGTTTTGACTTTTCTCTTTTGCATATTGAGGACAATGTTTTGTTCAAGTGTTGGGAGGTAGTCTTTTCATTTATGTTTGCATTGTTGCATGTCATTTTGGATGTATGTTAGGTTATTAGTATTAAGTATGTCATTTTCCTTACATTTGAATCTTTTTGATGAATGTGTTGTCGTAAGATTCTATCACGCTAGTTGGAATGAGATTAAATGCATACATGAACTTAAATTAGGCTACTTGAGTAGAGAGTGAACTAAACGGAGTGATGAAAGTAATTGGCCACATAAGCTTACTTAGAACTTGACACTTGAACAATGAGGTAATGTATAAAAGCATAATGGATTTTCATTTGAGCCTATGCGAGGAATTGAGCCTTGATGACTCCATTCTATAGTCATTTCATTCCTTTGTTTATGTGATGCTTCCTTAGGTAATTACCTTCAGAACTTGCTTTAAATCGATTTAAATCTACTGGATGAATGCTAGATAGATATGATTAAGGCCTTTTTTCTTTAACCTTTGGCTTAAATGACCTACCCTTTTATTGTCACTTATTAGCCTCATTGAGCCTTTAACGTTTTGAAACCCATAAGCCCCATTAGCTTACCCAATTATTTTTTTGTGGAATCACAAGTTAAGAGCACATGGAATATAGTGGTTATTTTCTATTCATTATTTCTTTATTATGAAAAAAAGGAGAGAAAAAAGAGAAAAGAACAAAATCAAATGAAAGAAAAGAAAAAGGAATAACATGTAGTAGCTTCAATAAGTACAGAGAAGAAGTCTTATCGATTTGCATATCTTAGAAGTTTATCTTTGTCATGCCTTTGTACACTTAGTCGTCTATAAATGCTTGTGATAAACCTCTAAAAATTGTTTAACCTACCTTAACCCTAACCACATTACAACCCAAAACAAAGTCCTTTTGATCTATCCTAACACATAATCACTGTGGAGAAGAATTGGTGTATTAGCTAGCCTATAATAGTGTGGTTTCCTAGAGGAAGTTTGAGTAAAACACTAACCATCAATCACTTGAGAGAAATGAGTGAAATCCATAAGGAAGGTCCATTTTGAATTTATACTTATCTTTAAGTGATGGTTTCATAGGTTGAGTTTGCTTATGTTCACTAATGAAAATTAGCCATGTTGTTTATAGTAGCTTGATGCTTGAGTTGGCCAAAGCTTGAGAGATTACATGCTTTAATCTTTGTGAAAATGAAGTGATAAAATCTTATTGGATTTATTTGATATTTTCTTAACGACAAACAAAAGTTTAAGTGTAGGAATGTTAATAGGTGTAGATTGCATTGTGTTTTTTTTTTGTAATTTGATATGCGTTTGATGGTTAATTTGATTGTTTAGTATGTGTTTAGCTTAAAACATGTGTTAGTTTATAAAACATTTGTGTTTTAAGTGTTCTTTGGGTTAGAACATATTTTTGAGCTTCAATTTTATTTATATGAGGTGTCATGATGAATTTGTTAGTGTTTTAGGTCATTCAGAAGAGTTTTAGAGGAGACCCGAACCGAAACACAAGGCCATGATCGTGACAGAAGCACCAACGTAGGGCCACAATTGTGGCAAATATACCACAATTGTGACAAAGTTCAAGCATAAGGCCACGATTGTGACAGAGAACAAATAACTAGGCTATAATAGTGGCCTACGCACAGATAGATGCAGAGTCACTTCCAAATTCAAGTTTTCGAGGGACATTTTGAACCTTGAAAAGACATTAGGTTTACCTTAATTGGTGAAGACTATAAAAGGATTATGATATAACCCTAAAAGGGGAGGTTAGATTCTACCTACATTTCGAAACCCCAAAAGAGAGAGAGAAAGAAGAAAGAAAGAAAAGAAGAAGAGGGTTCCGACGTCAAAGCTTCCTGAAATAGGTGATCTCCTAATGCCACTACTCTCTTGAATCATCCAACCTGAGTTTCATTTCCTCCCCATTTACTTTTTATTCGTTTAAATTGTAATATTGAGATAATTTGCATGGTTATGGATTTTGAGTTATTAATAATGTTCTAACTTTACCTTTAGGATTTTGCTTATCTTTAGTGTTAATCTAGTTGATTTATGTTTACTTAAGTTGGGTATTGTGATTTATTGATGTATTTGTATGCTTCAGTAACAAATCAAGAGAATGAACCAGATAACAATGATTAGATTAGAATTGTTGGGACCCGATTTCAGAACCGGACCTCAACCGAAAAAACAGAAAACGAAACACACAAAAACACGTTCAGAAGCTAACGAAAGAAATCAAAACCGAACGAAAGGAACACAAATCGAAAGCGGAATCGAAAGCGAATCGAATTCTTAATGAGCCATAGAAAAATCAACAGGCTCAGATTTACAAAATTTCGAAAACAAAGAAACAAAATGAATCAATCAACTGAATGTTCAAATTCTGACATCCGTGAACGCATACTTTAGAAAAACGCGCGTTGGAAACCTTAGACTAAACTAATCCGAAACTGGTATAAAAAATTTTTCTTTCATTTTATTCATCTTTATTCAAAGCAATACACCCTTTTTTTCAATTTGGAATTCATCAATTCCATAACCTCAATTTTCTATCCTTTAAAAGCGGATATTCCTTTCTTTTGCCAAAGGACACTTAACACACATATTCACATATCCACAATTCATACACAATAAGCACTTCAATTGTTAGCCCCAAAATTTTTTTAAAAAATTAAGCATGATTAGACTAATTGAGTGAGTTATGTTAGCATTAATTGAGTTGATATTAATTAGAATGTGATAGCATTAAAGAGTTAGGTGGTGAGTTAATGAGATTAATTATGTTAGTTGGGCCTTAATGAGGTAGGAAAGGAAAAGAGAATAAGTTGGGCTTAAAGGATAAATGGGCTTGAGTAGTTTAAAGAGAAAATAAGAAGGAAGGAAGAAGAAAGGAATTGGGCTTTGGGCCAATGGGCTTAGGTAAGTAGTAAGAAGTATAAAAAGAGAATAAAATTAAGTGAGTTAGGAGATGGAGAGGAGTAAGTTACGAAAATTAAGAGGGAGAGGGGGAGAAATCGTGGAAGTGAGTTAGGAGAAGGAGAAAAGAAGAAAAGCTTGGTTAGGGTTTGAGATTCCAAGAGTTCAAGTGAGAGTTTGAAGAAAGTTCAAGAAGGAAAAGTGTAGAGGAAGAGCTAAGCTACACTTTGAACCAAGAAACTCTTTGGTTGAGTCAAGAACCAAGGTAAGTCATGATTTCAAGTGTTGGTTTTTAGTTGGGTTTTGGTGTAGAAAGCTTAGAAAGGAAGTGGGTTTAGTGATTTCAAAGTTGATTTCATGAAAGAGGGTATGTAGAATTTTAATTGAAGTTATGTTGAAATGGGTTTTGTTTCTCTTGAAGTAGAGCAAGAGAGAGGAGAAGAGCAAGGAGAAGAGCACTCCTAAGCAAGGGTTAAGCAAGTTATAAGGTAGGTTTCATTTTTATCTTTATGTTAGTAAGTTCTAAATACTATCTCAACTAAGGAAAATTAATGTTTTTCAATTACCTTGGGTTGAGCATTGATTGAGCTTTCGTTGTGTATTAATTGATTTATGATTGCCATTATGTGAGAGTTTGATTAGTACATGACATTGCTTGCTTTTGCTTGACAAGTTCATGAATTGAATGAGCATGAATATTAGTGAAATCATGAAAGGTGATTTAAGCATGAAATACAATTTTCAAGAATCATCTATTTGGATGCATGAAAAATCCAATTTCAGAAATCAGCCAGCGGACAAGAACAGTCCATATTTTAATGCATGAATTTGTGTTATGTGGGTACTTAAGTCCACCCAGCAAAGTCACGTGCACGTTGACCGATATAAACCGCACTTTGCCCGATTGTGGCATAGGATGTTCTTTTGGACTCCTCGATATCGACTACACTCGTGTAGTTAAATCGATTATTGTGGACTTATGAACCATCAGCTATGTGTCTATGTGTAGCATGTATGTGCGAGAATGAAAGATGCATGAATCATGAAAGTTATGCTTTTAGCTTAATGAAATTATGAGAATGCAAGTTGTATGAATGTTTGATGAGAAAATTGCTAACAGTATGAATAATGAATAGATTCAGATTATTTGCATAAATATAAACATGTTACCCATGTTTAAAGCTCACCCCTCCAATCCGTCCCATCTCCGGTGAGGAGCACGAGATCGACCATCGAGCTTAAAGGCATTACTCGAAATGATGATTTTGTATTTTCAAGATAGCTTTGTAAATCAATGCTTTAGATGCAATTTGGGCAAGTTTACTTTGCAAGTTGTATTTTGGATTTTGGATGCAAGTGGCTTAAAATGCCTCTAAAGCCTTGTAATAACTCATATTTTCATATGAAAGCAAGAATGTTAAGTTCTAAAGTATTTCATGAAATCCATGTATGTTTTAAAACAATTGCATCATTGTATAGTTGGATATGGTTAGAATGCTAAGAGTGTAGTTTTTTCCTTTAATTGCATTTGGAGATGCTTTTGGGATTGAGTTATGTTATATGAGGTTGCATGTTGAGTTTTATGCAGGTGGAAGCATTAGGATAGCAAATTGGTTAGTTGCATTTTCAAGGGAAGTGCTGTCAAATTTTCCTAAAATTTGACAAAACTTCGCTTCAGTTTTAGACCCTCTTAGGGCTTGATTTAGATTGGGAAGTCTTCACAAAGATTGTAGTAGAAGTTCAGAACTTTCTAAGGGTGTATCATTTGTCTCATTTGGACTTAGGGTTAAAAAGTTATGAGGTGAAGAACACATTCAGTCACTGTTCATATAGCTATATTACTGTTACATTGGTCTTTAATGAGCATTGTCCTTTGAGTTGCTTTTTTCCTTAATTAATGATGGAATTAGCTTTTGCATCCTTCATGAGAGTTGTAGAGAATCTTGTTATCTTTCCATAGAGGTATAGTATGAGCATTTTGGAGTTAGGATTAAGAAGTTATGAGTTTTGAAAGATGCTAGTGTCAAGTGGTTTGAAGTTGGATAGAAGGGGAGAGGGTTTGAAGTTTTGAAGAAAAGCATGTCCGTTAAACGGACACGAATGTCCGTTAAACGGACAGCCACGGGTGCCAAAACACCCCTTCGCCTATTCATGTCTGTTAAATGGACTTGCATGTCCGTTTAACGGACATTGCCAAAGCATTTGGTACCCATCCACCCGAACGTGTCCGTTAAACGGACATGTGTGTCCGTTTAACGGACAGCTACGGGAAAAAGTGCAAATTTGACAATGTTAGAGGCCTAATATCTCTTTGTGGTCTTCATAAGAGTTGTAGATCTCGATTTCCACTTTTAAATGGTGAAATAACGAACACAATCCGATATCTAGATAAAATTTATGGTAATCGCACCAAAAGAGTTTCAATTTGATTTTGGAAGTGAGCATGGTCTATTGTTTTGGGTATAAATCCCTCATCCGACCTCCAATTGAGGTGAGGCTTGAACCATTGGATTTATAAGATATATATATTTCTTGCTACAAAAATTGGTACATTTAGAGTTAAATTGAGGAATTTCTCATTAAAGGAAGTGAGAGGTCGATTAAGAGAGCATGTTTCAGGTGTGAACTCTTTTAGGTTTTTGGAGTGTATCTTGAGTTATATAACTCCGATTAAGGTGATTCTTGCCTCTATGCGAACGTGAGGCTTTAAGCTACATTTGACATGAACAAGTCAATATGTGATTACGATGTTTAGGTAGTGTCGCTCATCACTTTTATGGAGCAATGACAAAAATACTTTGCAATGTAATAAGCGCAAGGTTTCAAGAATACGGAAGTTGGGCTCCGAAATCGGGGTCCGACATCTTGTGGTATCAGAGCAAGAATAAGAGTGTTAAGTTATAAGCAGTTGGGTCCCGGATCCAACAACTGTGGTATCAGAGCAAGTGTGACAGTGGTAAGTCTATGCAATTGGGTCCCGGATCCAACAATTGTGGTATCAGAGCAGCTCTAGGTTTATGATTTCTTAGGAACCCTAGTGGGTAGCCTCAAGGGTAGAGTCAGTATGCATCATGTTACATGAACCCTATGCATTGTTTTAAATACAGTACATGCACTATTGGTTTTGAATTGTTTTACATGATTTGAACTGGTTTCACAAAGCATGAGTTAAAGATTTGAAATGGTTTTCATTTAAAGGAGTAATATGCCACCTCGAAGGAGAACTCGAGGAGCTCAATCTCGATCAGGCTCTCAGCGGGGAAGTACGGATGAATCCCATATTCCCCAGGATGCAGGGACCATCCCTGTTTCAGATTCAGAGGCACCGAGTGTGCAGCATGAAGTGCCTCTCCAGCCCCCTCCTATACCTCAAGTAAATCCAGTAGATCCCCAGTTCTTTCAGGCCTTCGCCCAGGCTTTCACTTACGCCATGGGCCAAGGAATGCAAGCTCAGATGCCAACTCCAGTAGATCGGAGTGGGCAGTATGACAAGCTCCGAAAGTATGGGGCTGTCGATTTTAGCGGGACTACTAATCCCGAGGAAGCTGAAGCATGGCTGAAGCGGACCGAGAGGGTCCTGAATCAGATGAAGTCTCAGATAAGGAGAGGTTAGAATATGCAGCTAGTTTATTGCAAGGGGATGCGCTGCACTGGTGGGAGTCAGTGCCCTGCAGTCAGGCAGTACCTCCAGTGCTGACATGGAGGGAGTTTCTGGAAGTATTCCGGAAGAAGTACTTCTCGAGGGTTTATGTCCAAGAGAAGGTCAGGGAGTTTCTGAGCCTCCCGCAGAGGGAGCTGAGTGTGAGTGAATATGAGTTGAAATTCACTCACGGTATCACGATATCAGACAAACATTGTGACGATCAAGAGGATAAGTGCATGAAGTTTGAGAGTGGATTGCACTTAGGAATCAGGGAGAAGGTGCTGATCCATAATTTCCATGACTACTAGTAGTTGGTAGATGCTGATCTCCAGGCAGAAAAGTTGGAGAACATCAAGTCGAGGTAAGCGAAGAGGAAGACCGGGGCGGTCTTCGGGAAGGGAGTGAGTGCTCTAGCTTTGAAAGGAGCACCAGGACTTTTCATTCTCGTGGTGGTATGGGCAATAGTTGTCCGCCAAGAGCCAGCAGATCAAGGCGGTTTTGAGGGGTCTCTAGTGTGGGAGGCCCAGGGAAGACATGGAAAGGCAAGTATGCAAACCCTCAGTGTGATCAATGTGGGAAGTTTCACCCGGGGAAGTGTCTCAGGGGGTTTGGTGGTTGTTTTCAATGTGGAGAGAAAGTGGTCTTCAAGGGGGACAGGAAGATGCCAGCACCGAGGATCATTTCAGCTTTGCTAGCTGACCGGATGATGGGCCAGGGGGCCGAGGCCTTTTTGGCACATGTGGTGGATCCAGAGGTGAAAGTAGGAAGGTTGGAGGATTACCTATAGTGAGGGAGTTCCCAAGTATTTCGGAAGAGTTACGGGTTTGCAGCGGTGAGGGAAATTGAGTTTGCAATTGACTTGATTCCCGAAACCGCAGCCATTTCAATACCACCATACAGGATGGCTCCAGCTGAGTTGAGGGAGCTTAAAGAGCAATTACAGGAATTATTAGAAAAACAGCTTATCAGGCCAAGTTCATCACCTTGGGGAGCGCCAGTGCTATTTGTTAAGAAGAAGGATGGAACATGGCGGATGTGTATTGATTACAGGAAACTTAATAAGGTGACGATTAAGAACAAGTATCCTCTGCCCAGGATAGATGATATGTTTGATCAGCTGCAAGGAGCAAGGGTCTTTTCGAAAATAGATCTCAGATCAGGTTATCATCAACTCCGAATCAGGGAGTCTGATGTTAGCAAGACGGCTTTCAGGACCCGATTCTGGACACTATGAGTTCGTGGTCATGCCATTCGATGACCAATGCTCAATTGCATTCATGGACCTTATAAATAGGGTTTTCGGAGTTTTTAGATCAGTTTGTCATAGTATTTATCTTTGACATTCTGGTCTATTCCAAGGATGAAGGGGAACATGCAGAACATCTCATAATAGTGTTGCAAAGATTAAGGGAAAGAGAGCTATATGCCAAATTTAGCAAGTGTGAATTTTGGCTGCATGAAGTGGTTTTCCTTGAACATGTGATCTCCAGCAGAGGGATCCATGTTGACCCGAGAAAAATAGAAGCAGTGGTGAATTGGCAAGAGCCTAAGACAGTAAAAGAGGTACGGAGTTTTCTAGGCCTGGCAGGTTATTACAGAAGGTTTATGGAGGGATTCTCCATGACAGCTGCGCCGATAACTAAGTTGTTGAGGAAGAATCAACAGTTTATCTGGAGCGAAGAATGTCAGAAGAGTTTTGAGGAACTCAAGCATAGATTAACGAGCGCTCCAATCCTAATCCTGCCCAATGGAGATCAGGGGTATCTGATGCTGATGCTTCGAGAAAAGGCTTAGGTTGTGTGTTAATGCGAAGCAGAGTGATAGCCTATGCTTCACTAAGCAGATTGAAGCCATATGAGTTGAATTATCCTACTCATGATTTAGAGCTAACAATGATAATTTTAATACTGAAAAATTTGGAGACATTATTTGTATGGGGTGCAGACTAGGATCTTCACGGATCACAAGAGTCTTAAGTATTTACTAAGCCAGAAAGAGCTTAATTTGAGGCAGAGAAGGTGGATTGAGTTACTTAAGGACTACGATTTGATGATTGAGTACCATCCAGGCAAGGCAAATATAGTAGCGGATGCATTGAGTAGGAAGTCATCCATAGCTAATGTCCAGGCAGTTTACTTGCCTTTGTTGGAACAGATGGCTAAGCTTAAGATAAGCTTGAAGCAGGATAAGTCAGAATGCATTCTTGCTCAATTCAGGGTGAGGCCGATACTTAGAGAGAAAGTCAAGGAGTTGCAGGAGCAGGATGCAGAATTGAGTAAGCTCATGAGGAAATCCAGAATGGCAAGCAGTCTGAAGTGGTAGTGAGAGATGACGGACTTATGGTAGTCGGAGCGGTTGTGTATTACGAATGTTAAGGAAGTCAAGGATGAGATCTTGGATGAGGAACATAACGCCTTATTCCATGCACCCAGCAGCACCGGGATGTCTGGGGACTTGAAGGAGCATTTCGGTGGAAAGGCATGAAGAGGATGTAGCAGTATGTGAGCGGATGTCTAGTGTGTCGCAAGTCAAGGTGAACACCGTGCACCTTCAGCATGTTAAGGCCATTGTCCATTCCTGAATGGAAGTGGCAAAGGATCACTATGGATTTTCTAATGAGTTTACCCAGAACTAGTAGGAAGCATGATGCCATATGGGTTATTGTAGATCGGTTAACCAAGTCAACCCATTTTCTCGGCAATTAAGCGAGCATTTGATTAGATTGCAGTGTTAGCAAGGAAATACATTGATGAGGTTGTGAGGTTGCATGGAGTTCCAGATTTCATAGTATCCGACAGGGATCCTCGATTTACGTCGAGATTCTGGAGTAGTTTGCAGGAAGCTCTATGGACTAAGTTGAGTTTCAGCACAGCATTTCATCCTCAGACGGATGGTCAGTCTGAGAGGACCATTCAGACCCTAGAGGGAATGCTCAGAGCGTGTGTTATGGACTTCAAAGGAGCATGGGATGAACATTTTTCGTTGGTCGAATTTGCCTATAACAATTCGTACCATTCGAGCATTCAGATGGCTCCTTATGAAGCGTTATATGATAGAAGATGCAGGACTCCAATATGTTGGGATGAAGAAGGTGAAAGGAAACTGGTAGGACCAGAATTGGTTCAGATAACAATGAATAAGGTTAGTTTGATCAAGTAGCGGCTTAAGGCAGCTCAGGATAGAATGAAGAGTTATGCAGATGCTCACAGGAAGGAGATGGAGTATGCAATAGGTGACAAAGTATTCCTGAAGACGTCTCCATGGAAGGGAGCCATGAGGTTTGGCAAGAAAGGCAAGTTGGGTCTGTATGAGATTCTAGAGAGGATCGGGCTGTTAGCTTACAGGTTGGCATTGCCTCCAGAGTTGTCTCAGATCCATGATGTTTTTCATGTTTCCATGTTGAGAAGGTACAGATCAGATCCTTCTCACATTATTCAGACCTCGGAGGTTCAGCTGAGTGATCATCTGAGCTATGAGGAGATGCTAGTGACAATTCTGGATAGCAAGGAGAAAGTTCTCAGGAACAAGACAATTCAGCTAGTTAAAGTCCTTTGGAGGAATCATGCAGTTGAAGAGGCGACGTGGGAACCTTTGGATGCAATGAAGGAGAAGTATCCACACCTCTTCAATGGATCAGGTAAGAATTTCGAGGAAGAAATTTCTTAAGGGGGGGAGAAATGTTAGCCCCAAATTTTTTTTTTAAAAAAAAATTAAGCATGATTAGACTAATTGAGTGAGTTATGTTAGCATTAATTGAGTTGATATTAATTAGAATGTGATAGCATTAAAGAGTTAGGTGGTGAGTTAATGAGATTAATTATGTTAGTTGGGCCTTAATGAGGTAGGAAAGGAAAAGAGAATAAGTTGGGCTTAAAGGATAAATGGGCTTGAGTAGTTTAAAGAGAAAATAAGAAGGAAGGAAGAAGAAAGGAATTGGGCTTAGGTAAGTAGTAAGAAGTATAAAAAGAGAATAAAATTAAGTGAGTTAGGAGAAGGAGAGGAGTAAGTTACGAAAATTAAGAGGGAGAGGGGGAGAAATCGTGGAAGTGAGTTAGGAGAAGGAGAAAAGAAGAAAAGCTTGGTTAGGGTTTGAGATTCCAAGAGTTCAAGTGAGAGTTTGAAGAAAGTTCAAGAAGGAAAAGTGTAGAGGAAGAGCTAAGCTACACTTTGAAGCAAGAAACTCTTTGGTTGAGTCAAGAACCAAGGTAAGTCATGATTTCAAGTGTTGGTTTTTAGTTGGGTTTTGGTGTAGAAAGCTTATAAAGGAAGTGGGTTTAGTGATTTCAAAGTTGATTTCATGAAAGAGGGTATATAGAATTTTAATTGAAGTTATGTTGAAATGGGTTTTGTTTCTCTTGAAGTAGAGCAAGAGAGAGGAGAAGAGCAAGGAGAAGAGCACTCCTAAGCAAGGGTTAAGCAAGTTATAAGGTGGGTTTCATTTTTATCTTTATGTTAGTAAGTTCTAAATACTATCTCAACTAAGGAAAATTAATGTTTTTCAATTACCTTGGGTTGAGCATTGATTGAGCTTTCATTGTGTATTAATTGATTTATGATTGCCATTATGTGAGAGTTTGATTAGTATATGACATTGCTTGCTTTTACTTGACAAGTTCATGAATTGAATGAGCATGAATATTAGTGAAATCATGAAAGGTGATTTAAGCATTAAATACAATTTTCAAGAATCAGCTATTTGGATGCATGAAAATCCAATTTCGAAATCAGCCAATGGACAAGAAACGATTCAGATTTTAATGCATGAATTTGTGTTATGTGGGTACTTAAGTCCACCCAAGAAAGTCACGTGCACATTGACGATATAAACTTACGCCTACCGCCCGATGTGGCATAGGATGTTCCTTTTGGACTCCTCAACATACGACTACACTCGTGTAGTTAAATCGATTATTGTGGACTTATGAACCATCAGCTATGTGTCATGTGTAGCATGTATGTGCCAGAATGAAAGATGCATGAATCATGAAAGTTATGCTTTTAGCTTGATGAAATTATGAGAATGCAAGTTGTATGAATGTTTGATGAGAAAATTGCTAACAGTATGAATAATGAATAGATTCAGCTTATTTGCATAAATATAAACATGTTACCCACTGAAAGCTCACCCTCCAATCCCGTCCCATCTCCAGGTGAGGAGCACGAGATCGACCATCGAGTTTAAAGGCATTACTCTAGAAATGATGATTTTGTATTTTCAAGATAGCTTTTGTAAATCAATGCTTTAGATGCAATTTGGGCAAGTTTACTTTTGCAAGTTGTATTTTGGATTTTGGATGCAAGTGGCTTAAAATTCCTCTAAAGCCTTGTAATAACTCATATTTTCATATGAAAGCAAGAATGTTAAGTTCTAATGTATTTCGTGAAATCCATGTATGTTTTAAAACAATTGCATCATTGTATAGTTGGATATGGTTAGAATGCTAAGAGTGTGGTTGTTGCCTTGAATTGCATTTGGAGATGCTTTTGGGATTGAGTTATGTTATATGAGGTTGCATGTTGAGTTTTATGCAGGTGGAAGCATTAGGATTGCAAATTGGTTAGTTGCATTTTCAGGGGAAGTGCTGTCAAATTTTCCTAAAATTTGACAGAACTTCGCTTCAGTTTTAGACCCTCTTAGGGCTTGATTTAGATCAGGAAGTCTGCATGAAGATTGTAGTAGAAGTTCAGAACTTTCTAAGGGTGTATCATTTGTCTCATTTGGACTTAGGGTTAAAAAGTTATGAGGTGAAGAACACATTCAGTCACTGTTCATTTAGCTATATTACTGTTACATTGGTCTTTAATGAGCAGTGTCTTTTGAGTGGCTTTTTTCCTTGATTAATGATGGAATTAGCTTTTTCACCCTTCATGAGAGTTGTAGAGAATCTTGTTATCTTTCCATAGAGGTATAGTATGCGCATGTTGGAGTTAGGATTAAGAAGTTATGAGTTTTGAAAGATGCTAGTGTCAAGTGGTTTGAAGTTAGATAGAAGGGGAGAGGATTTGAAGTTTTGAAGAAAGGCGTGTCCGTTAAACGGACACGAATGTCCGTTAAACGGACAACCACAGGTGTCAAAACACCCCTTCGCCTGCTCATGTCCGTTAAACGGACTTGCATGTCCGTTTAACGGACATTTCCAAAGCATTTGGTACCCATCCACCCGAAAGTGTATGTTAAACGGACATGTGTGTCCGCTTAACGGACAGCTACAGGAAAAAGTGCAAATTGGACAATTTCAGAGGCCTAATATCGATTGGTCTTCTTCATAAGAGTTGTATATCTAGATGTCTAATTTCAAATGGTGAAAGAACGAACACAATCCGATATCTAGATAAAAATTTATGGTCATCGCGCCAAAAGAGTTTCAATTTGATTTTGGAAGTGAGCATGGTCTATTAGTTTGGGTATAAATCCCTCATCCGACCTCCAATTGAGGTGAGGCTTGAACCATTGGATTTATAAGACATATATCTTTCTTTATAAAAACATTGGTATCATTTAGAGTTAAATTGAGGAAGTTATCATTAAAGGAAGTGAGAGGCCGGTTAAGAGAGCATGTTTCAGGTGTGAACTCTTTTAGGTTTTTGGAGTGTATCTTGAGTTATATAACTCCGATTAAGGTGATTCTTGCCTCTATGCGAACGTAAGGCTTTAAGCTACATTTGACATGAACAAGTCAATATGTGATTACGATTTTTAGGTAGTGTGCGCTCATCACTTTTATGGAACAGCAGCAAATAGCACTGCAATGTAATAAGCGCAAGGTTTCAGGAATACGGAAGTTGGGCTCCGAAATCGGGGTCCGACATCTTGTGGTATTAGAGCAAGAATAAGAGTGTTAAGTTATAAGCAGTTGGGTCCCGGATCCAACAACTGTGATATCAGAGCAAGTGTGACAGTGGTAAGTCTATGCAGTTGGGTCTCGGATCCAACATCAATATCTCAATTCCAGCAGTATCATCGGACCTCCTGTCCGGAACCCATACACAATCAATCTCATTCATAATCATATGCAATTTATATACATAACCATAATTCACTATTCTATTCCATATACAAATCCATAATTTAATCAGTCTCATTCATACATCATAACCATACGCAAATTTATATCTCAATTCTATACACAAGTCCATAAGTCACTTATATTCCAAAATAAATGTACTACAAAATTTAATGGCATTCCAAGCCATATACAAAACCAATACCAAAATCCAAAATACACAAGATAAGAAAAATCGAACAAAAGCCTTGACTTTCTTTCATCGGATCTCCTGCTCGAATACCTGGAGATGGGGATGAAAGGGGGGTGAGCTTAAAGCTCGTGGATAACATGTTTATAAATCGAAAAATAAGCAAAAATCATTTCTCAAAACTTTTGCCATTTTTTTTATAAAAATTCCACAGTAGAAAATTCATCAAAAGCTTATTTCTTAACTTTTAACTTTTCAAATCATTCATAAGCAATTTCCAAAATTTCACGGTTGAAAACCTCAAATTCTCATTTCTCAAAATTCTCAAATTTTTCACAACTTCATGAACAATTCCGATACCTGAATGCAGCACAATTATAAACAAAATCAAAGACACATAAACACATTATAATGGTTTGGGTCGGTCCAAAGCGAAACGTCAGATATATTTCCACAATGTCCCAATGCGGTAGTGAGCGAGCGTACTACACTTTCTCACATAGCGGTCCAGTGTAGCTGTGAACTTATGGGAGTCCGTAACGGAGCTCCAATGCCACTAGCGGGCAGGCGGGCGAAGCCTATAAAAAGAAGACAAGTGAACTTGACTCAACTTATGGGACCTAACTAAACCCATATAACACATTTCACATTTGAAAATCGGATTGCCCAAAGGTATAATTCGAAAACTTAATTTTCATATCATGTCATATCAGACACATTGACATTTACAATTTCACACATTCAACAATCTCATGACAATCATTCAATTATCAAACAAATTTCCACAATTTCAAAATTCACATGATGATCAAAATCACATAACAATTTTTTTGCAATATCATCAAATCATTCAAACACAATGCATGAAATAATTGCATCATTTTATTTAATCATCCGAAACAATAGTAACAATTTATCCAATTATTCGAAAACGATAATTTAGAAACATTTGCTTTCTTGATTTTTCAAAAATACGTAATTAGCTTATATTTCAAAATATAAACATAGTACCCACCTCAATTCTATGCTTGAAACTTGTCCAAAGCTTCAATTTCTCCAAAGCCTCACTTCAATTCCCCAATCCAAGAAAAAAAAATCCCTAATTCATAACTATCCAAAATTGAGCAATCTAAACCATGCAATCACCAAAATTGACTTTAGAAGTCACAAACCCATACCATATCCAAGCTATCTAAACTAAAATCCTTTCACAATTTAACAAAGTAAAAAAAAATCCTCTTACCTTTATTCTTCATCATTTTCAGATTTTCTTAGCTCATCTTGGAGCTTTCATCCTCTTCCATCTTTTCCTTCTTAAAATCTACTTCAAAACACTCTTGAAACCCAAGAAAATCGAAACCTAGCTTCCTTCTTTCTTCTTTCTTCTTCTCCCATCCGAAAGCTCTCTTCTCCTTTCTTTCTCTTCTTCGTTTGTTTTTTCCTCTTAAGTGTCGTGCTTCTCCTTCTTAAAAATGACAGCCACCATGACATGTCATTTAATGAATACTAAAAGACCATTATGCCCCTCCATATATGCCTTATAACTTAACACCTTTAGTATTCTTGTTGGACCCCGAACTTTCAGTGGAAATTAGAAATATTAAATGAATTCAATGAGTGTTTTCGGATATGAATTTTGTTATAGATGTTATTGTGCCTTGAGGAAATTGATGAGAAAAAGGAATTTATTGGTTTTGATGACTTTGAAGATTACTTTTGGTTATGAAATTTTAAGTGGATGAGATGATTGAAATGGAGGTTGAAATCAAGAAATAATTAGTGAAAGTGTTATATTTTGAAGAAATTAAGAAAGTTGATTTTTGAAGATAGAAAGTTTGACTTGAGAGTTGAATTTTTGATTTAGGCACATTTTGAGAAAATGATCTTAACAAAAATTGTAGCTTATGTTGAGAGCTTTTTGTAACCATAAAGTATGCTATTTTTCGATATCGGGATTGAAAGTTATGATCTTTGAAAGTTAAGTGTATTTTGCTTTGGTTTTGGAAAATGCTCTAAGTGTAGGATTGTATATGTTGTGTTTTGAGGCAATTTCTGGACTGTTGTGGTTTGAATTGGATCAAATGGCATTCTTAAATGTTATAGAGGACCTCCATAGTTTCCCAATGATGTATAATGTGCTATTTTTGGATGTGGAGGTTGGGAGATGTGAGTTATCGAAGTTGAGTGCAGATGCTGCAAATTTTTTAATTGATGTGTTCATAGGGAAGTTTTGTGTATGCTGTGATCGATGCAAATTCGGGACTGATGTGTATGGAATGGGATCAAGTAGCCTTCTTGAGAGTTGTAGAGCTTGTTTTTATCTTTCTATTGGTATAAAGCACGAAAATATTGGACAAGGGAGTAGAAAGTTATGATTTTTAGAAGTTCTGATGCTGTTTAGTGTGAAGCTGATCGACCAGTCACTTTGTATGGAGTTTTTGACCAATTTAGAGGTCGATCTGATTTTTAAGGCCTCCGTGAAAGTTATAGAGGGTTCTTTTACCTTTCTATAGACACCGAGTATGTCAAATTTGGAGTTCTGAGTCAAAAGTTATGCGTCTTATAAGTTGAGACGTTCTGGAGACAAAAATGAGACAAAGTATTGTTCATCGTCTCAGTTTAACTTTTTGCGTCTCAGTTTGACCATCTCGATTCTTATTCATCGTCTCGATTCGTTCATAGAAATGAGGCAATACTGTTCATCGTCTCAGTTTGACTTTTGTGTCTTAGTTTGACCATCTCGCCATTACTATTCATTGTCTCGATTCTTGTAGAAATAGAAATGAGGCAATCTTATTCATCATCTCGGTTTGACTTTTTTGCGTCTCGGTTTGGCCGAAAGTCTCGATTCATCGTTCATCATCTCGCCATCGTTCATAGAAATGAGATGAAGTACTGTTCATCGTCTCGTTTGACCGTCTCGATTACTGTTCATCGTCTCGATTACTATTCATAGAAATGAGGCGAAATCTTATTCATCGTCTCGATTCTCATCGCCTCGGTTTGACTTTTGCGTCTCGGTTTGACCGTCTCGATTACTATATATTGTTACCTTGATCCATTTCTACCCTTAAAACGTTGGAATTGGCCTTTGAGGTTTGCATAAGAGTTTTAGCCCTTGAAATTATCTTTCCATCCATATAAAGAAATCCTTAATCCGATATCCGTAGGGAAAGTTATAGCAATTTTCCCTATCTCATATCGCTCGATGATCATCATCATCATCTTAAAATAACGTCATCATAAATGCCTTTTGTTTTTGACCCCACAGATGAAAGATTTGGCCTTTGAGACCTTCATGAAAGTTGTAGCTATTCATGTCCTCTTTCGAACCATTCAAATAACACCTCAATCAGACATTTCTACAGAAAGTTATAGTTGTTTCCCCGAAACAGGTTCAGTACGATTGAGGTCATAAACATAGTTGCTTTTCTTTGACCATAACTTCTTCTCTAGACCTCCGAATGACTTGATTCTTGAACCATTGGATTCATAAGACCTTTCTCTTCATCTCCACCAAATCGAAGCTATCTAAAATGAAGTGAGAAAGATTAAGTGGAAAAGGTGGGACGGGTGCAATGAGTGTGTTCTTAGAGGATTTGAGCTGGTGTTTCCTACTGAACATATTTCAGTATTTTGATATTTTCTGAATCAGTAGAGGTCGAAATGAGGTGATCTCTATTTCAAATGAAACTAGAGAAATAGATCTACAAGTTATATGAAGGAGCCAATCGACAATTTATCCTCTAAGATGTTCAACTTCTGGAGTGAAGTTACGTGTAGTGTTTAGTATCGGTTTTGTAATGGCCGAACAGATTTCAGTATTTTGAAGATATCTTGAGCTATAGAGCTCAGATCGATTCGATTATTGAAGCGATGGATTCTTAAGACATAGAGGGACATTTCCCAAAAAGAAATTCTTATCAAATGGCTTCATTTACTTGATCAAAATAATCAGACAAGATGTCAGTTTTAAAGACCAAGGAAGGGGCAATTTGGAAGTTTACTTAAAGGGGTAAGTTTATAGGCTTAAATGGAGGGGCATATGGGTCATTCCTCATTCATTAAATGACATGGCACTATAAAAGCAAGAGGGCTGTCATTGTTTGAAGGAGAAGCCCGAAACTTATAATCAAAGGAAAGAAATAATAAGAGAATAAGAGAGAAGGGAGAGCAAGCTTCGGTAGAGAAAAAGGGGAGAAAGCTAGGGCTCGATTTTTCTACCACTTGAAGAGAGGTTTTGATGTCATCCCAAGAGAGAAAAAGGTGGAGGATGAAGAGAGCTTCATCTTGAACCAAGAAAATATGAAAATGGAGGAGAAATGAGGTAAAAGCAATTTTTAAG
Source organism: Erythroxylum novogranatense (assembly GCA_029891385.1). Taxonomy (NCBI): domain Eukaryota; kingdom Viridiplantae; phylum Streptophyta; class Magnoliopsida; order Malpighiales; family Erythroxylaceae; genus Erythroxylum; species Erythroxylum novogranatense. Next base: position 161,518 of record JAIWQS010000107.1, read on the forward strand.
ATTTGAGTTTCTCTGGAAGATTGTTAGCTTAGAATCATGGAAAATGGTATGGGTTGGTGGAGTATGAAGTCAATTTTGATGATTGCTAAGTACTATGGGTTTAATTTTGGATGGAAATTAATTAGGGTTATGCCTTGATTTTATGAATTGGGGTTTTGAAAATTGGTGATTCGATGACTTGATTATGTGTGGAATTAGTGTTTTCTAAGTTCAATTTTAAGGACTATGTTATTTATGAGATTGAATTTGTGGGAAATTGGTGTAGGAAGTTTCTATTGGAAGAAAGAGAGCGAATGGTCAAATTGAAGCTAAGGACAAGCTTCTAGCATCGATTCGAGGTGGGTACTGTTTATAATAGATTTATAAGCCACTATTGCTTTCCTTAAACAAAGAGATTTTCTGATTTCAATTGCATCATAAATGTTGCATCATTGTATGAATGGTTTGAAAAATCATTATTGATTCAATACATGAACTTTTGATGAATTGCAAAATACCTTTGTGTTATGCCTCGAAAGATTTCATTGCATTTCATATATTCAAAAAAGATCATTTGATAAATTGAGTTGAGCATGATATGTGCTTTTGTGTGGGCAAGAGAGAACCTGTTTCGTTAGTCTCGTGCACGATGACCCTTAAGCCTTCTCCCGCCTGCCCGTTAGAGGCCACGAGATCCTGAGAAATCGGACTCGTCGTGTTTACGGTAAAACTTCAGTTTTCCATCGTGTTTATAGAACTCTCGAGCCGTTATGTGTGCATTTGCATTGTGAAGTGTTATGATTGATGCATTCATGTTTTGGAAATTGTGATTTCGACCACTGCGAGAAAAGAAATTTTGAAAATGTGCATTATGGGTTTCAAACAAGGTTTCTGCAAGAAAAGAAAAGAAAGGCATTTTTTTAAGGTTTTGCTTATTTATTTGTTATAAACTGTTACCCACGAGCTATAAGCTTACCCCCTTTCATCCCCATCTTCAGGTATTTGAGCAGGAGGTCAGATGAAAGGGGGTCAAGATGTCAGATCGACTTCTTGCATGTTTTCATAATTTGTATAAGTTAGATTTTGAGTAATTTGGATTTTAGTGTTGATATGTATATGGCTTTAGATAAATTTGGATAAATGTATTCGTGTATGAAATTGGGTATGGTGTATGTGATTTTGGTAACGGTGTAATTCATGAATGATTGGATTGAGAATTATTAAAGCATTTATGGTGTATGAATTTTGGATATATAGGTATGTGTATTAAGTGTCTATTGACAAAAGAAAGGATTAGTAAGATTTTTTGTAATTGGCGGTCATGATTTAAATAGGATCAAATAGATTGAGATATTGGTTGAGGATGGATTTGTCTAAATGAGGAATTGAAGTGCTTTGTATGGGAATGATGAAAGGAATGAATAAGAAAGAAAGAAAGAAAAAAAAATTATACGGGTTTTGAGAATTGTCTTAAGGTTTCCAACGTGATAAGTTTCCTATGCTGGGTGTTTTCAACAAATGTCGAAATTTATTTCAGTTTGATGGATTCGATCGTTTTTCTTTATGCATTCGCTTCCGATTTGCGATTCGATTCGCATCCGATTTGATTTCGCTTTATGTTTCGTTTCTTTGCTTTGATTTGATTCATATTGGTTCGTATTCGTATTCGATTTTGCTTTGCTTCTGCACTTCGTTTTTCGTATTCATTTCTGTTTTCTGATTGGGATCCGGTTTCGGGATCGGGTCCCAACAATTCTTCCAATTTTGCCCTTATGCATTTCTAACACTTTAAATTTCTAACACTTTAATTTAATTTAATCCAATCAACTTATGCCATATGATCTTACTCAATTTAACATGCTAATTATTCACATTAACATGCTAATTAAGTACTCAAAATCATAAAATATAATAAAGTCTCAAAATTCAATAAATCATGCTTAACTTAGGACATTTTCAAATCATTAAATTGAAGGAATTTGCTAAAATTTCCTTCTAGAGAAATGTTCCTTATTGTCTCAATTTCATAGCATACTAAAATCATTTAATTTGGTGCACTACTCTAAAATTTATACCCTAAACATTTCGGACTATTCTTATGCTATCACATTTTCCAGCGATTTAATTCCATCTGAAAATTGACATTCTTAAAGACTAAATTGAAACTCAAATCCTTCATAACATTTGTAGTCCTATTTCTCTAGTTTAATCTAAATTAAGAATCACCTCATTTGGATGACTAGAGCAAAAGTTATGGCCAAAATGCTTTCAGCTCTTACTAATCCAAGACTGAACACTAAAACCAATTTCAATTCAGAAATTGAGAATCTTAGGGGCTAAATTGAAATTCGATTCCTTCATATGACTTGTATCACCGTGTCTCTATTTTATTTTTCAACAAGAATAAATTCAATCAGATCTCCACAAATCAAGAATTTCTCAAATTACTAAACCATGTTCATAAAATTATCCAACTCACTTTGATTAAATCAATTGTCCTCAATTTAATCTCAAAAAAATCATAAATTTCCTATGATAATGTAGATAATTGTCTTAGGAATCCATCGCTTTAAAAAGCAAATCAATCGGATGTCGAACGGAAAAGATATAAGCAAAAGATTGAATAAGGGTCGAATTAGAGGAAATAACCAAAAACAGAACAGGTCAAACGACGTCGCAGGTGGAGCCAAAAACGGCGTCGCATGGGGGACGGCCATGAGGATGCGTCGGTTCGTCCTCGTGAGCCATCACACTCACGCGCTCGCCCTAGCGAGGCGTCACCCTCGCGAGGGCGAGTCTGACGCTCGCCTGCTCCCATTTAAATTTCCTTTTTTAAAATATATATATCCGAATTTTCCAAAAATCATATCTTTTGACTCAAGAGTCCAAAATTTACAAACTTGGTATTAAAAGAAAGCTGAAAGGAAGCTCTCAAACTTATATGAAGAACTCGAAAACCAATTCCATCTCTAAAGGGGTCACAAACCTTCTCAAACTTTCTGTCCAATACTAGTCATCCCTAAACAGTATCACAACTTCTAAAATTTCTATCTTTCAACTCCAAAGTCCAAAAATATCATATTTTATATCAATGAAAATCTCAAAAAGCAATCTACAATTTTCATGAAGGACAGAAAAATCAATTTGGCCTCTAAGGGAGTCAAAAAGCCACTCAAAGTTTCTATCTACTAGAACTCTTCCCAAATAGTAACAGCAACTTGTAAAAAAATCATAACTTCCTATTTCATAGCCCAAAATTTCCATACTTTACATCAATGGAAAAATCAGAACATAATCTAAAACTTTCATGAAGACTTTAAGAGCAAATTTAGCCTCTATATAGATCAAAAATTCAATCAAAGTTATTGTTCAATTTCTATCATCCTGAACAGTAACACAATTTCTAAAATTTATAACTTCTTATCCCATTGTCCAAAAATTCTATACTTTATATCAATGTAAATATCAAAACAAAATCTTCAGCTTTCATGAACCACTTAAAGGCAATTTCAACCTCTAACTAGGTCAATCTTTCAATCAAAGTTTTTACCCTGTTAAAAATCACCTAAACAATATCCAAACTTTCAAATTTCACATCTTCCAATTTCCACAATAAAAATAACATATTATACATAATTGTAAAGCTATGCAAATTCTCTATAATTTTATGTAGACCACTTACTCCAATTCAGACCACATCAGTATAGAAATTGGCCTCAAAGAAGTACACACAAACTTACTCTAATGTCATTTCCAAAAACAAAGCAAAATAATAATTAAATTCGAATGATCATAACTTTCAATCCCGATATCAAAAAATATCATACTTTATGGTGATAGAAAGCTCTCAACAGAAGCTACAATAGAAGCTACAAATTTTATGAAGATCATTTTATCAAATTCTACCTAAATCATCCCAGAAAATTTCACAAAGTTTCAGCCCAAAAAGTCAACTCTTCATCTCCAAAAAGTCAAACTTTCATAATTCAACAAATTCTCACACTTTCACTCTTTATTTCTTGATTTTCAACTTCTATTTCAATAAACTCATTCACTTTAACTTTCATAACCCATACAAATCTACTCAAATATCAAAGTCATCAAAACCAATCAATTCTTTTCTCATCAATTTTCTTAAAGCACAATAACATCTATAACACAATACATATACAAAAACACTCATTTCATACATTTTATATTTCTAACTTCCACTAAAAGATCGGGATCCAACAAGAATAACGAGAGTTAAGCGATCTAATTGACCATTTAATCAATCTAGTAAGTAATTTCATAGAGACAGATCCCGTGTAAGACCCGATTGTTTATTAGAGCTTTAGAACTAATTAAAATTATGGGTACTTTGTGAATTGAGAAATTGCAAGTCAATAATTGATTAGGGTTACAATTTAGGGAATGATTATAACTCGAAGAGAGTAATCAACCTACGACCATCTAGAATGACACCTTATAAACACATAAAAGGCTAGATTATTGTTAATGATAGGTGTAATCCTCTCTCCGTAACTTAATTAATTCTCTCTTGAATTTCCACTATTACGTTATTCAATTGTTGTTATTTTGTTTTGATTTAGTTTATTTTTCAGTTATTATTCAAATTTGAGTCTTAAATAAAGCACAAACTGAATTAAGTGGTGCCTAAGCACAATCTTTATAGGATGATATATACTTTTTACTACAAGTAACGACTTGTATACTTGTGATTTTTAACGTAAAACAAGTAATTGGTTTTGCAATCAACATGGTCCACTAGCTTGAAGGCTTTAATAGGACATTTGGTTAAGTTTAAAGCATGTAATATGGTTAGCACAAAAAAAATGCAAATAAAGCTCAAGGGGGCTTGTCAAAAGGCAATTCATATAAATAGGTAGGCTATTTGGTTAATGTAGCTTATGAAACAAAGAATGCCTATATCATTTCCATGTCATTTCATGTGATAAAAATGTGGTCTTAAATAGAAAATCAAAGCAAAGTAAGGATGTATATGTTATGAAGGTCACACATAAATAAAAGACAATGAGATTGATATAGATGTGTCACGTTAATAAAGTTCAAAATCTCACTGGCTTTTGTCTATCGCTGGTCACTATTCTTTTAAAGATAATGCATATTAACAAATAATAAGAACGAAAATACATGCTAAAGTTTTCATAGATTCTTCTAGTCAATTCAATCTCTAATCATGACTATATAGTCTAGAAGAAATATAAAGAGAAATCTTTTATTTGTTTGTTTGATTCTATCTCTCTTTGATTGAAAACTTAAAGACAAGTAAGAAACTAACAAACTTAAAATCACATAAGCATATAAGAAATAAATGCAAAATGTAAAGAAAAGAAATAAACTTCTTTTAGGTTGCCTCTAAGTAGTTCCTTTGTTTATTGTCCTTGGCTCGACTTGTTGGAACCCTCCTCGATTGGATCATGGGCCCGACATCTTACGTGACATCTGGACGCGCAACCCACGAGCGAGGATTCCTCACCACAATTGAAACTCAAAATAGACTTATTCTCATGTCATCAGAACAAATCTTGATACATTCATCCTAATTTCTCTCGATAAAATTAATCTTCTTAGGGCCCAAAATTGAATCGATTCTTAAGCTAAAATGAAATTCCATGTCTAGGTCAAATAGAATCGAAATCTCCTCAATCGGATCTCTATAAATGTAAAATGCTAGAAAATAGAATTATATTCAATAACGTCACATAATTGACTCTCTTTGATATAATCAAGTAAATTCCCATTAAAACCGAAAGCTCTAATTTTACCAAAGGGATAGAAAATTTTTTTGAAAACCAATGCTTGAAATCACTTAAATCGGAGGTCAAATGGAAGTATGACAAATAAAATAGTGGGAGAGGTTTAATTTATCAAAAATGAAAATCGGAAAATAAAATAATTAATAAAAAATTAATAAAAATTTTGTCGCACTTCTTGAGTCGAGGTGAATCCTCGCACTCCGTGAGTGAGGCAAAATCAAATATATATATATATATTATAAACAAATGAAAACTTCTCTAACTTTGAAATTTTATAACTCTTCTCCCCGAAATCCAAAATTCGTAAATTTGGTATCAATAAAAAGGTAAAAGGAAGATCTACACAATCTTCAATTTTCTTCTCCAAACTCCATGTACCTGCACAAAAACCACAATCTACACAATCTTCAATCTCCCAATCACCAACCAATCCAAATATCCCAAAGTATCAACTCCAATGGCAGCAACACACTCCTAGGATTCTAATCATTTCCTAAACCATAAAGTAACACAATCTCATTCTTTCTTTTTGTCATTTTCAACTATACAACAATACATCTTTACAAAACATACACAAGATACATTTAAAATTCAAAACTCTTACATTTACATGGAAACAAGTTAATACAAAGCTTTAGAGGGCATTTTAGCCCGAATACAACGAAAGTGTCAAAAGTTAAATACAAAGAGAGTCATTTCATCCAAAATGTGACCTAAAGCTTTGTTTTCTCAAATATGACTTCAAAAGCAAAATGCATCGGAATAATGCCTCAATCCCGATGCGGTGACTCGGTTTCTCGCTCGACGCCTATGGAGGAGAAATTGGAGTGTAAGCTCGACGACTCAGTGGGTAACAACTTAATAATTAAGAATAAGCAAAACAGTATTTATTCATTCATTTCAAAATCAACAATCAATTTTATAAAAACATCTTCAATTTCTCATATCTCTTTACAAAATTCATCACATCAAACTATTTACAAATCACATATCACAAAATCGCAGCAAAAGTCGATCGGGTGGATCCGAAATGAAACGTACTACACATTCCTGTGAAGCGGTCATGTGTAGCCGTGAACTTATGGGAGTCCGTGAGGAGCTCCAATGCCACTAACGGGCAGGTGGGAGAAGCCTATAGTTAGACAGGTGCACCTGACTCTTAAAGGATCACTACAAACCCAAATAAAACATGCATATCACATAATTCACACAATTCATACACATTAGCCACAAATGGCCCTTACCAAATTCACTTTCATATAATTTCCAAAATCACATACTCAAATCTTTTTCACTCAACAAACCATTTTACAAATATTCCCAACATGAATTTACATACAAAAGATATCTCATACAAGTTAAAATCGTCACAAAGAGTGATTAATACAAAAATCTTAAATCATTGGAAAGCATTAATTAGCATTTATTATAAAAAATTTAATAAGCCTATTAACTCAATTATTAAGAAATCACCCACCTTAATTCCTTTCGCTTTGTGATTGGTCAATTTGCCTTGCCTCTACCTCCAATTGCCTCACTTCACCTTCATCAAACACAACAATCCCATAAGAATATGAGATATCAAAATTGGCAATTCTTAGGACATGAAAGCATGAATTTACTCCTATATAACCTTATCCATACCTTACCTAAGCTATTAGAATCAAAACCCATCTAAATTTATCAAGAATTTTCGAATTCCTCTTACCTTAATGACACCCACGAATTTGCTCTTCTTGCTTCTATTGGAAGATTAATCCTTCCCTTTCCTTTCTCTTCTAAAAGAACTCTTAATTTCTCCTTTCTAAAGCAAGACAAACCAAAGCCCTTACTTCTCTTCTTCTTCTTCTTCTTCTTCTTCTTCTTCTTCTTCCTTCAACCGAAAGTCTCCCTCTCTCCTTTCTCTTTGATAGTTTCGTAAGCTTCTCTCTTAAAAGCCTTAGGGAATTTGTTTCTAACTTATAAAACCTACACTAAAACTATGTATTTTAATTATTCCCCTCCTTTCCTTGCAATTTTCGTGGTTTATCTCTTCACTCATGACAACTTTGGGGTTCCTTCCTTTATTCTTCTTTTAATTGATATAAAAAGGACTAAAAAGCCTATCTTTATAAACCTTAAACCTTAAAAACATATGCAAACTTCCTAATTTGCCCTTACACCATCTTATTCTTTTTTAATTTCTAATAACTTATCTAAACTCTAGTTTAACTAAAATCCTTCATTTAATTTCCATCCACCTAAGCACTAAAACCACAAATTATTTACTAAAAGGAATTTAGACCACTAAACCTCAAAAAAATAAAATAAACATGCTTAAGTACTAAGAATGAGGAATCGGGGCCCAACATTTCTCCCCTCCTTAAAAGAATTTCGTCCTCGAAATTCTTACCTAAATCACTGAAGAGATGGGGATACTTCTCCTTCATAGCTTCCAATGGCTCCCACGTGGCCTCTTCCACCGAATGGTTTCGTCATAAGACTTTTACTAGCTGCACTGTCTTATTCCTGAGAACCTTTTCTTTTGTATCCAAGATCTGTACTAGAAGTTCTTCATAACTCAAATCATCACTCAACCGAACTTCATCAGCTTGAATGACATGAGAAGGATCATATCGATATCTCCTCAATATAAAAACATGAAACACATCATGAATCTGTGATAGCTCAAGAGGCAATGCTAACTTGTACGCCAACAGACCAATCCGTTCCAGAATCTCATAAGGCCCCATATACCTTGGACTCATCTTACCCTTCTTCCCAAATCTCATAATCCCTTTCCAAGGAGAAGTCTTAAGGAAAACCTTCTCACCGACCTCATACTCCATCTCCTTCTGGTGAGCATCTTCATAACTTTTCATCCTGTCCTGAGCTGCTTTCAGCCTGTGCTTAATTAAGTTGACCTTATCAACTGTCATCTGGATCAACTCTGGACTCAAAAGTTTCCTATCTCCCTCTTCATCCCAACACACCGGAGTCCTACATCTCCTCCCATACAGAGCCTCATAAGGAGCCATCTGAATGCTCGAATGATACGAATTATTGTAAGCAAATTCGATCAAAGGCAAGTGCTCATCCCATGCTCCTCTAAAATCCATCATACAAGCCGTGAGCATTCCCTTCAGGGTCCGAATGGTCCTCTCAGATTGACCATCGGTCTGAGGATGGAAAGTAGTGCTGAAACTCAACTTAGTTCCTAAAGCTTCCTGCAAACTGCCCCAAAATCTCGAAGTAAAACGAGGATCCCTATCAGACACTATGGTATCCGGGATCCCATGCAATCTCACAATCTCATCAATATACTTCTTGGCTAGCACATGCAGAGGATCTATCTGTTTGATTGCCAGAAAATGGGCTGATTTCATCAATCTATCCACAATCACCCATATGGCATCATGCCTCCTACTGATCCTAGGCAATCCCATCAGAAAATCCATAGTCACTCTCTGCCACTTCCACTCAGGAATGGATAATGGTTTCAACTGGCCTGAAGGTGCCTGGTGTTTAGCCTTAACTTGCTGAGACACTAGACACTTACATACTCGGCCACATCCTTCTTCATACCTCTCCACCAGAAATGCTCCTTGAGATCGCTGTACATCCTGGTGCTACCTGGGTGCATAGCATAAGGTGCATTGTGTGCCTCATCTAGAATCTCATCCCTCACCTCCTTGACATCTGGAATACAAAGCCTATTCCTGACTGTCAGGAGTCCATCATCACTCACCACCATATCGGACTTCTTACCCTGCTGAATCTCATCCCGCAGCTTACTCAGTTCTGTATCCTAAACCTGCAACTCTCTCACCTTTTCTCTGAGGATCGGTCTTACTCTAAAAGTAACAATCATGCAATCAGACTCCTCCTGCTTGAAACTGATCCTGAGCTTAGTCATCTCTTCCAATAGCGACAGATAAACTGTCTGAACATATGCTATGGAAGACTTCCTGCTCAAGGCATCTGCTACTACATTAGCCTTGCCTGGGTGGTATTCAATCAGCAAGTCATAATCTTTAAGCAGCTCAATCCACCTCCTCTGTCTCAAATTTGGTTCCTTCTGACTCAACAAGTATTTGAGACTCTTGTGATCTGTAAAGATCCGAGTCTGGAACCCATACAAATAATTCCTCCAGATCTTTAAAGCAAAGATCACAGCTGCTAACTCCAAATCATGGGTCGGATAATTTACCTCATAAGGCTTTAGCTGTCGTGAGGCATATGCTATCACCTTATCTCCCTGCATAAGTACACATCCCAACCCCTTTCTGGAAGCATCACTATACATTGTATAACTCCCCTCTCCTGTAGGCAAAGCCAACACTAGAGCACTAGTCAATCTGTGCTTGAGCTCCTCAAAACTCTGCTGGCACTCATCACTCCAGACAAACTTATGGTTCTTCCTCAATAGTTTGGTCAAAGGAGTAGCAATCATGGAGAATCCCTCCACGAATCTCCTATAGTAGCCTGCTAAAACCAGAAAGCTCCTTACCTCTATCACTGTCATCAAAGCATGCAGTTCACTACTGACTTCAATCTTCTTTGGGTCTACATACCCCCTCTCGAAATAATGTAACCCAAAAGACCATTTTATGAAGCCAAAATTCACATTTAGTGAATTTGGCATAAGCAACCTATCCTCAACCTCTACAATACAATCCTCAAGTGTTCCTCGTGCTCTCCTACACTCTTTGAATACACGAATGTCATCAATGAACACGATAACAAACTGATCCAAAACTCCTTAAAGACCACATTCATCAAATCCATAAAAGCAGCAAGAGCATTGGTCAGTCCAAAAGGCATAACCAAAAACTCATAATGACCATACCGTGTTCTAAAAGCTGTCTTGCTCACATCAGACTCCTTAATCCTGAGTTGATGGTAGTCAGACCTGAGATCAATTTTAGAAAAGACCGTTACCCCCTGCAGTTGATCAAGCAAGTCATCTATCCGAGGAAGAGGATATTTGTTTTAAGCTTGTCACCTTATTAACCCTCCGTAGTCAATACACATACATGGGTTTCATCCTTCTTTTAACAAACAAGGCCGGTGCTCCCCAATGAGGAACTCGGTCTAATAAATCCTTCGCCAATAACTCCTCCAATTGCTCCTTAAGCTCCTTGATTCATTGGAGCCATTCTATAAGGTGGAATGGATATAGGAGCGATCCAGGGAGCCAAATCAATATGGCTGAATCTCCCTCTCCGGTGGCAAACCGCAACTCCTCTGAAACACATCAGAAAATTCCCTCACAATAGGAATTTCCTCCACCTATTCTCCTTCACCACGGTATCCACTTACACGCCAAGAAAGCCTCATGACCTCTTCCCATCAATTTATCTAACAAAGTGAAACAAGTCTTAGCGGTGTTATCTTTCATCCCCTCTGAAAGTTACTTTCTGACCCTCACCCAGATCAAACTCCACTTCCTTTAAACCACAGTCAAGCTTTGCCCGATACTTTTCCATCACATCCATGCCGACAATAACATCCAAACCCTTCAGATCTAGAGGTAGTGTTGGATCGTAAAAAGAAAACATGCTTTGTTTGGAAAAACGGTAGATTTCAAAACTTTTAAGAAATCATTACTTGCAGTGGAAGCAACAAATCCAAATCAACATGCCAATCCATACATGATATGGTATAAGGATAATAAAATATAAACAAGATCGAGAGTATTACAGACTCCTTTTTTCTGACTTTAAATCCTCGCTGCGCTATCCTCTCCTTCTTCGTGTATCCAAGTCCTTTGCCTTTGACTCTTTTCCTTTAACAATCTACTTTCTCCTTATTGTAGTATCCTCAACCAATTAGATTTACCACCTGTTCTTCAAGGACAATTAAGTTAACAAAATCCTTTGGTGGGAAAGGAGAAGAAATGTTTGGAGGAGATTTTCTTAGAAGAAGAAGAAGCAAAATTGAAACTCTTTCAATTGGTATTTTCGATTCTCTCTTTCATGAAAGGAGAGAAGGTGTAAAGAACATGCAAGAACTCTTTCTTGCCTACCAATTTCGTATATGCATGGATGGAATGAGAGAGGGGCATCAAATGCATCACTTCTTTCATTAATCACTCATAAAATAACCAATAAATGAGATTATCTTCATTTATCTCTATGATGGCTTTTTGAAAAGGCCATAACCTAAAATTCAATACCCAATTTAGGTTTTCCCAAGAAGAAAGAAGGAAGATGGTCCATCTAATGTACATCTTTCATTTTTAATCTAATGAATGCAAATAGGTTACAAGCCAACATTAAAAGACAACCATTAAACCATTTAATGGTAAGTTCATAACTCCATTTAATGATGATTAACCATAATAAAGACCATCTTTATTTAGCATTTTAATGTCAAATGTGTGGTTACACATTTAACCTAGGAATAACCGAAATTGCTATCTTCTTCTTAAAAATTGTTTTAATATAATTAATCTAATTAATCACATTAAACCAAAACCAAGCCCATTACTAAATGTACATTTGGGCTTCTTTAATTAGACCAAGCCAAGATTCAATTATGGGCTTCTAATTAACCTCCATTTATATTTCTTACTTAGCTTGATAACCTTCCTTAAAGCCAGTGGGGAATCTTATTGGACTTTGATAATTCAAGCTCGATAAGCCTAGAATTAATTGATCCCATTGGAATTAATTCTAGCTTATTAACTAAATGTCATTCCACCAAAGACAATTAGTTGAACTCTTGAATTATTAAATATTATGAGAATATGTCAATTGCAAACCCTATTTAGAACCTTATTATAGCCATCCGCACAACAAAGGGTAAAATTATCGTTTTGCCCTTATGTTAGTTTTTCCTTCTAGATCTCTCATTTTACTTTATACTGGCGCCAATTTAATCACCAAATCTCCTTAAAACATCTAGAAGAGATGATAACACTATAAACTCTTTATTTGAGTGAATGTTCACGATACATGTTTCAATTAATAATTCCAACATGCGAACCTTTGGATTAATACTCTGTAAAATCTATTCCAATCATATCAAGAATTATAATGAAACATATATGAGTTCACCACTTATCAAGATTATGGTTCATAATAGCGAATGCTTAAGTTGTATGTTTTAAGATTAAAGTAACGGCCCACTTTATTCTTGAAAACATACTTAATTCCAGATTCATTTAATAGTGCCATTATCGATAGTCAACTACTATCATGATATGAAACTCATCATTTCCTTGAAGTAAACTCCTTTACTTATATGGAGATAAATCGCAACACTACAATCTAAACCATAATCAAGTGACCAACTTGATTATTCAACTGTGAATCAATTAATTCATATTCTAATAATATACATGTTTCTCATACATCTCTATGTATATATATATATTACTTACAAAAGAATCTTGGTACCTTATGACCGGATATATAATGCTCATACAGATAAAACCAAACTCTTTTGTTTTATTAATAATAAATATTTTCATTACAAAGCATGAATGAAGAAGATAAAGTTACATGTAAATACACTTGCTTTCCAGGGCACTATATTTACATAACTCCAACAGGTAGTAGATCTACTATCAAACTAGATCCCTCGATAATAAGCTCACAGTCTCTATAGATCCGGCTTACAATAACATTTCTCCCTAACGGAGTGCTAACAAGAAGAAAATTATCTAGAAGAACTGACTGCATACCAGGCAATATCATACTTGCAGAGACATAGGAATGTGTAGAACCAGAATCAAATAGAACATATACATCTGAATGAAAAAGCTGAGTTATACCAGTAACAACCTCCGGTGCGACTGCAGCCTCCTCTTGTGTCATAGCAAACACCCTGGCTTGTGCTTGCCCTCTCGGTCTCCCTGGAGAAATAGGCTTCCTAACTGAGCCAGAACTACCCACCCCCAGTGGTGGTGCGGTCCCTCATCTCTGCTCTCCTCCGAGCACATGGTGAGATCTTTCCCCCTAGTCATCTGAGGACAATCTTTTATCCTGTGTCCCTTCTCTCCACACTTGAAGCAGGAACCCAACAACTTGTAATACTCACCCCGATGTAGCTTCCCACAGTGCTCACATTGGGGGTTCTAGTTCCTGCTTCTCTCAGTTATCTATTTCCTCCCGAGGAGGCTGTATTGACCATGCACAGGCTGCTTGCTCTCTTGAGGGCACTCGCCACCACGACTCTGAGTCTGAGCGCTCTTCTCACCCCTGTCAGTTGTCTGCAGACTGCCCCCTCTCGTAGATGACTGCTCTCTGCTCTTTCTCTTCCTGCTCACCTCCTGCCTAATGTTCTCCAGCTTTTCAGCCTGGAGTGCAGCATCCACCAGCTGCTGATAATCACAAAAATTGTGAATAATAACTTTCTCCTTGATTCCCAGGTGGAGGCCTCCCTTAAACTTGTGGCACTTGTCATCTTCACTGGCCACAATGTGAGCTGCATATCGAGATAACTGGGTGAATCTCAACTCATACTTGCTCACAGACATCTCCCTCTGAGTCAAATTTAAGAACTCCCTGGCCTTCTCCTGCATATAGACCCGGGAGAGGTATTTCTTCCTGAACAGCTCCCCGAAGTCCCTCCATATAAGCACTGGTGGCACAGCCTAACTCTGTGGCACTAACTCCCACCAGTGAAGAGCATCCCCCTGCAATAGACTCACTGCATACTCCAACTTCTCCTCATTAGAGCACTTCATCTGAACCAAGACTCTCTCTGTCCTCTTCAACTAAGATTCTGCTTCCTCTGGATTGGTGGTACCATGAAAGTCCACCGCTCCAAACTTTCGCAGTTTATCATACTGCCCATCCCTAACCACTGGAGCTGGCACTGGAGCCTGAGATCCCTGGCCCAAGGCAAAAGTGAAAGCCTGGGCAAAGGCCTAAAAAAACTGCGGATCCATCACAGGCATAGTAGGAGGAGGAGGAGGCGACGACTCCTCAGGTTGCACACTAGGTGCCTCAGAGCTGGGAGCAGAGTGTGTCCCCGCAGTTTGTGGGACATGAACCTCATCGGTGCTCCCCTGGCGAGAGCTAGAGCGAGGTCGAGCTCCTCGAGTTCTTCTCCGAGGTGGCATATTTACTCCTTCAAAATAAAACCAGTGAAAAACTTTAGTTCATGCAAAAATAATTTTCAAAGTGCATAGAACAATTTTTAAATCATTACAATTTAAAACAATGCAAAATCATGGAAATAATGCAAATAATGCAATTTCAAAAGAATGTACAATAGGTTATAAAAGCCCTAATTTTCTCCTTCAACCCGGACCTAAACCGAAATGCTTTGATACCATAAGTGTTGGAACCCCTCCCTGGTGGATCGTGGGCCCGACGTCTTATGTGACATCTGGACGCGCAACCCACGAGGGAGGGATTCCTCACCACGAATTTGAAACTCAAAACAGACTTATTCTCATGTCATCCGAACAAATCTTGATACATTCATCCTAATTTCTCTCAATAAAATTAATCTGCTTAGGGCCTAAAATTGAATCTGATTCTTAAGCTAAAATGAAATTCCATGTCTCTAGGTCAAATAGAATCAGAAATCTCCTTAATCGAATCTCCATAAATCGCAAAATCGCCCAAAAACGGAATTATATTCAATAACGTCACATAATTGAATCTCTTTGATATAATTCATAAATTCCCACTAAAACCCGAAAGCTCTAATTTTACCAAAAAGGGGTTTAAAATTTTTTTTGAAAACCAATGCTTTGAAAATCACTTAAATCGGAGGTCAAATGGAAGTATGACAAATAAAATAGTGGGAGAGGTTTAATTTATCAAAAATGAAAAATCAGAAAATAAAATAATTAATAAAAAAATTAATAAAAATTTCGTTGCACTCTGCTGAGTGCGACGCCTCGCATTCAGCAGAGTGCGAGGCAAAATCAAATATATTTTTTTTATATAAACGAATGAAAACTTTTCTAACTTTGAAAATTTATAACTCTTCTCCCCGAAATCCAAAATTCGTAAATTTGGTATCAATAAAAAGGTAAAAGGAAGATATACAACTTCCTTGAAGGATTGAAAAACTAGTTTGGCCTTTAACGGGGTCAAAAGTTGTTTCAAAGTTTCTGCTAAAACTGAAAAAGTCCTACACTATACCAGAAATTTGAAAATTCATATCTTTTAACACAAAAGCCTAAAATTGTCACATTTTACCTCATTGGAAAGATAAAGAGATGATCTACAAATTTAATGAAGGGAGAAAAAATCAATTCAGTCATTTAAAGAGGTAAAAATACTCTCAAATTTACTGCCTCTATAAAAACCAATAGAACATTGTAATTGACCAAATGAACAGTACCTACAATTTTCCAAACCTCATAACTTTTTACTCCTAACTCCAAAAATTTCATATTATACATCATTGGAAATATAGAAGGATAATTTAAATTTTCTATGAAGGATGCAAAAATCAAATCAAGCTCTAAGGGGGTGAAAATCCCTTCCAAAGGTACTGCACAATTATAACCCTAATCAACAATAACTGAAATCTTTCAACCATTATAACTTCTTTATCCTAAGTCCAAATGTGACAAATTATATATCATTGGAAAGCTTTAAACATATACTACAATCTTCAAGAAGACCCCCAACCTAATTCAAGCTCTAAGAGGGTCTAAAACCTAAACAAAGTTTCTGTCAAATTTTGCAAAAATTTGACAGCACCTCCTTTAAAAATTCAACTAGCCAAACTTCAATTTTCTTCTCCAAACTCCATATACCTGTACAAAAACCACAATCTTCAATCTCCCAATCACCAACCAATCCAAATATCCCAAAGTGTCAACTCCAATGGCAGCAACACACTCCTAGGATTCTAATAATTTCCTAAACCATAAAGTAACACAATCTCATTCTTTCTTTTTGTCATTTTCAACTATACAACAATACATCTTTAGAAAACATACACAAGATACATTTAAAATTCAAAACTCTTACATTTACATGGAAACAAATTAATACAAAGCTTTAGAGGGCATTTTAGCCCGAATACAACGAAAGTGTCAAAAGTTAAATACAAAGAGATTCATTTCATCCAAAATGCGACCTAAAGCTTTGTTTTCTGAAAAATGACTTCAAAAGCAAAATGCATCGGAGTAATGCCTCAATCCCGATGCGGTGACTCGGTTTCTCGCTCGATGCCTGTGGAGGGGAAAATGGAGTGTGAATTTATAAAAACATTCATTTCAAAATCAACAATCACATTTATAAAAACATTTTCAATTTCTCATATCTCTTCACAAAATTTATCACATCAAACTATTTACAAATCACATATCACAAAATCGTAGCAAAACTATTTTCCTTCCGAATTGTGCCTAAAACTAAATATGAACTAAAGTGAATGTCTTAAGCATTTCATATCATTAAACACTAAATGTTATCGAATAAATGCATAATCAATTAAGCATATATTACATCCATAACTCTGTCACCATAACTTATGATTCGGCACCTATTTGATAGACCAATACTTTTCCCCATAGACTATGGTCGTCATAATCACTAAACGATATAATTTACCTTTGAGCTTAAGTGGTATGTTGATGTGAGTTTATTTACTTGTTGAGTGTTAATGTTTTTAGTTATGTTTTGGTACTTTTAGTTCTTGGTTTAGTAGTTTAGTTTAATTTTAGGAAATTTTGATGTTTTGATAAGTGTGAAGGAGCAGGGAGCAAGATGATAAAAAGTGGTGAAAAGAAACAAGGAAAAATGTATCTGGTGCGATCGTGAGGAAGAATGGTGCGAACGCAACAATGGTGCAATCGCAAGTCACTAAAATGCGATTGCAACATCAATAGGACTTCTGGAGGTAGCTTCGGGTGCGATCGCGAAGTCATGGAGGTGCGATCGCTTTTCAGGAATTTTGACCAGGGAGATAGGCGATTAACATCTGAGTGCGATCGCAAGTGTCATGGTGCGATTGCAATATGTAACCGAGGAGCAATTCGACATTTTCTCACGTATTTAAATGAATTATGAATGGTTAAAAGAAGTCTTCAATGTGCGAGAACATGAGGGGAACTATTACAACTCAGTGGAGGTGGAAAATCGTAAGAGAACTCATCAAGTAAATAGAAAAGGAGGCCAACATATGCAATGGGGAGAGGTCCAAAAGAAAGAAAAAGGAAGAACAATAAAGAGAAAGTGGGAGCTCTACGTTTTCATTGTTATTTGTTTATTAGGTTGCTTATCATGAGTGCTTTCTAGTTTCTTATTTCAAAGATTGTTTCACCCTTTAAAGGGAATCTTGTTTTCTAAACTTCTACTATGTATGGTTTGTTGTTCTTATGAATAGTTTTTGGTTGATCTTAATAAGTGTTGGGTTCTTCTTTAAAACCATACAAATACAAATTACATGCTAAGAGATTAGTGTCTAAGTTCTATTCCTTAAAGGTTATGCAGTTCATCTTATTTTATTTATATCTGAATTGAGAAATTTGCATGCAGATAAAACAGAGTAGGTAATTCAAACTTGAGATAGAAGAATTGCTTCTTAAGAAACTTGGGGTAGCATATGTTCTTATCATATAAAACTCCCAATGCACTTCTCCATTGAAGCCACCTCAATTTGATATAATGAACAATGTTTTCTTCAAATTCTCCACTACTTTGGATTATAGATCCTAGATACTTAAAACACTATTTTGTGGTATAACTTCTAAACCAATCTTTACCTCCATATTGGAAGCCACGCTATTACCCGAAAAGTTATACTCTAAGTAATCAATCTTAGTGTTAGCCAATTCAAATCCCTTTAACTCTAATATGTCCCTTCAAAGTTCTAGCTTGACATTAACATCGTCTCTTGTCTCATCCTCTCAAACAATGTGATCAGTAAACAATATAAATCAAGGCACATCTCCTCAGATATTCTTAGTGAGCTCATCCATCATTACTACAAACAAAAAAGGGGCCCAATGATGAGCCTTAGTGTAACACAACAAATTTTAATTAAAAATAATAACTCTATTTTAACCTAAATAATCTAAAATAACTTTATTTAAGCAATTTTAATAAAACCTTAATTAACAAAATTCTTAATTTGATTTTTCATTTCATAACCATCTAAACCTTAGTCACACGAGATTCTCTATTTGTTTCCTATATTTCTCATCCATTTTTAAAAATTTTATGTTTTCCTATTATTTTTGGTGGTGTCTATAACCTTTTCTTCTTAAAATTGTCCCATTCCCTCAAGAAAAATGAGCGATATTATTCTAAAGGGGTTACCTTATTGTTATGTCTCATCTTCCTATTCTATTGTTAGTGCCTTTCTTTTGGTTCTTTAAATTTGAGCTAGATTGTAATAGACAATGAAACACAAAGAACATCCACAATATTGTATCTCATTTTCCTCGATAAAACTAGCATAATTATCTCAAGTTTTAATTTCCTATAACCACGAATTTCATGTAACATTAATTTTAAAATTCTCATCTCAACTTTACTTATTAAAAGTATTAATAAATTTAATTAGTTAAAAATAATTAATCTTGATTTTAATTAGTTAAAAAAATTAATCTTGATTCTTAATTTGGTTTTAAAATGATTATTCTTGATTTCCCTTTAGTGTCACCAGTTGACATGTTGGACCTCGAACTTTTCTTGAAATTTTGAAGTATAAATTGAAATTAAATGAGAAATTTGTGGTGAATTATTTATGTGCAAAGAAAAGACAATTCAAAATGTGAATTGTTATATGAGATTAAGGTAGGTGAATTTAGCAAGTTGAGGATGAGAGTGTATATGTGTGTATGATTTTGTTATTGATGTTTATGATTAATTATGACCTAAAATGGTGTTTTGAGTTTAAATGGAATTGATAGTGAATGAATTGCTTTAAATGGAATTGAAAAGCAAGAAATGAATAGTAAAAGTGTTAGATTTTGGAGAATTGAAAATCTGAAATTTTGAGGATAGTAGCAGAAAGTGGCAACTTTGATCTAAAACTTTGTGAATTTTTCTGGCTTGATCTAGACAGATTTTGATCAAATGATCTTCATAAAAATTGTAGCTTCTGTTGAAAGCTTTCTATCGCTATGAAGTATGATATTTTTCGATATCGGGTTTGAAAGTTATGATCTTTCGAAGTTAAGGTTATTTAGCTTTGTTTTTAAAAATGCTATTAAGGGTAAGTTTGTGTGTACTGTATTTTGAGGCACATTTTGTACTGATGTGGTTTAAATTGGATCAAGTAGCCTTATTAAAAGTTGTAGAGAAATCGCATAGCTTTACAATGATGTATAATATGTTATTTTTTATTATGGAAATAGGAAGATATGAAAATTTGAAGTTTGGATGTGGAATAGGATGACAAATGTTTGGCAGAAACTTTGATTAAAACATTGACCTAGTTAGAGGTTGAAATTGCCTTTAAGTGATTCATGAAAGTTAGCGATTGTGTTTTTATCTTTCCACTGATATAAAGAATGGAATTTTTGGACCATGGAATAGGAAGTTATGATTTTTAGAAGTTTTTGTTACTATTTGGCATGATCATTAGTGGACAGAAATTTTGAAGGGGTTTTTGACTCCCTTAGAGGCCAAATTGATTTCTCTGTCCTTCATGAAAGTTGTAGGTTACATCTTGATCTTTTCATTGATAAAAGTATGGCATGTTTGGACCTCGCATCTGAAAGATAAAAATTTTCGAAGTTGAGTTATTGTTTAGGCAGACATTAATTGGACAGAAAGTTTGAGTGGAATTTTGACCCCTTTAGAGACGGAATTGATTTTTCAGTTCTTCATGGAAGTTGTAGATCTTCCTTTCAGTTTTCTTTTGATACAAACGTTGTAAATTTTGGACTCTTGAATCAAAAGTTATGTATTTTTAAAGTTAGAAATTTTGGAGAAAAAAAATCAGAAGGGAGGTAGCTGGCGAGTGCCACTGCGTTGCAAGTGCCACGCGGCGAGGGCCACATTTTTGGCAGGCCTCGAGATCATGAGCGCCTCGCTTGGAGACGCTCCTCCCGAGCGCAAGCACTTTCCATGACCGACTAGGGCTTATTTCTGAAGATTTTCCCACTATCGAGTATGTCCGCACATGGTCGCGGCAGCTGCCGCAAGCCCCATCTTGGTCGCCCACAAGAGCAGACCCACACTACCCCCCTAAAGAGCATTTAAGCATGTTAACAATAATCTAATGCACCTTCGATTAAAATTTCAGACAATTCTGACCAATAAATTATTTTATATGATTTTTTAGTGCGTAAACTTTGAAAATTCATAAAAATCGAAAACAAGTCCAAATGCCACCAAATTTTGGAGAAGGGCTCCAAAAAATCTGCTAAGAATTATGGTGAAGTCAGTTTTCATGCCTTTCATGACGCATGAGCGTGGTGGTAGTGATTTTATTGTGATTTTTCCCAATCCGACCCTTTGCCATTTTTTTTCTTATAACTTTTCCGTTCGACATTCAATTGACTTGATTTTTGAAGCATTGGATTCCTAAGACATCCCTCTATCTCTACATGGACAATTGTAAATTTTTTAGGCTAA
The DNA here is from genome assembly GCA_029891385.1 of Erythroxylum novogranatense. NCBI lineage: Eukaryota > Viridiplantae > Streptophyta > Magnoliopsida > Malpighiales > Erythroxylaceae > Erythroxylum > Erythroxylum novogranatense. The sequence goes on from JAIWQS010000107.1 coordinate 182,768, forward strand.
ATTGAAAGAGATTGATTTAATCAAAGTGAGTTAGATAATTTTCTGAACATAGTTCAGTATTTTGGTAAATTCCTAGTCTGTGGAGATCCAATTGAGTTGGTTCTTGTTGCAAACTAAACTAGAGATATGGGGCTATAAGTTATCTAATGGAATTGAATTTTAATTTAGCCCCTAAGACTTTCAATTTCTGAATTGAAGTTGGGTTTAATGTTCAGTCTTGGATTCGTAAGAGCTGAAAGTGTTTTAACTATAACTTTTGCTCTAGTCATCCAAATGAGGTGATTTTTGATTTAGATTAAACTAGAGATATAAGGCTACAAATTGTCTGAAGAAATTGAGTTTCAATTTATTCTATAAGAATATCAATTTTTGGATGGAAATAAATCGCTGGAAAATGTTTTAGCATAAGAATAGTCCAAAATGTTTGGAGTATAACTTTTGGAGTATTGAACCAAATTAAATGATTTTGATGTCATTATGAAATTAAGTCAATGAGGAACATTTCTCTAGAAGGAAGTTTTAGCAAATTCCTTCATTTTAATGATTAGAAAAATGTCCTAATTTAAATCATGACTTATTGATATTTTGAGACTTTGATTTATTCTATGATTTTGAGGACTTAATTAGCATGTTAATGTGAGTAATTAACATATTAATTTGAGTAAGATCATATGGTATAGGTTGATTGGATTAAATTGAATCAAGGTGTTAAAGATGCGTGAGGGGCAAAATTGGAAGACAACTTAAGGCTTTAAGTTATAAGGCTTATATGTAAGGGCATAAGGGTCATTTCTCACTCATTAATGGCACTTTTGTAAATAAGAAGAGTGGGCTATCGTATAAGAAGAAGAGAAGCACGAAAATTGAAGGAAAGAAAGAACAAAAGTTAAGAGAGAAAAGAGAGAAGAGAGTTTTCGGATGGAGAAAAAGAGAAAGAAGGAAGAAGAAGCTAGGTCACGATTTTTGTTGGGTTTTAAGAGTGATTTTAAGTTGATTCAAGAAGGAAAAAGGTGGAAGAAGATGAGAGCTCCAATATGAGACAAGAAATTTCGAATTTGGAGAAGATTAAGGTAAGAGAAGATTTTTAATCTTTGAATTTTTAGAGAGATTTTGGTTTAGATAGCTTGAAAATGTTATGGGTTTGAGTTTTCTAAAGTTAATTTTGGTGATATTGCCTTATGTGATGTTCAATTTGAATTCCTATTGGTTAGGGATTTTTGCAAGTGATGAAGGGATGAAGGAAATTAGAGAAGAAGCTTTGGAAAAGAAATTAAGCATGGAAATGAGGTGGGTACCATGTTTATAATTTGAATTATAAGCTATGTATGTGTTTTTGAAAAATCAATAAAACAAAATGCTTTTAAATTATTGTTTTCGAATGATTAAATTTGTTGATTTTGGAATGATTTAAGAAATTGCTACAATTGTTAAATTCATTATTTTGAATGATTGGATAAATTGCTACAATTGTTTGGACGATTTAATAAAATGATTCAATTGTTACATTCATTGTTTTGAATGATTTGATAATTTCTATAATGGTTGCATTCTTTTAATGTTTGAGAATATGTTATGTGAATTGGATTGACTTGGTGAAAATTTGATGATATGTGAATTTCAGTTGAAATTTTGAATGACATTGTGTTAAATATGGCATGACATGAAAACTTCGATTTTGGAAAGGTGCCTTGAACAAATCATTTTCAAGTGTGAAATATACATTATGTGGGTTTGGTTAGGTCCATAAGTTGTGTCAAGTGCACTTGTCAAAGGCTTAGCCTACTTTGCCCGCTAGTGGCATTGGAGCTCGTTAAGGACTCCCATAAGTTCAACTACTACTTTGGACCGCTATGCGGGAAGGTGTAATAAGTTCATTCACGGCTACCTGAAGGCACTATGCGAGAAATGTATAGTACGTTCTATTTTCTAGACCGACCCAAATCATTTCTGATGTGTTATGTGTTTCTATTTCTGTTAATAAATATGATGCATTCATGTTCTTAAATTGTTCATGAATTCTTTGATAAATTGAGAAATTTTGAAAAATAAGCATTTGATGAATTTCCATCTGTGAAATTTTTATAAAATGGAAAAAGTTTTGAAAAAAATAATTTTTGCTTATTTTTTAATTTATAAACATGTTATCCACGAGCTGTAAAGCTCACCCCCTTTCATCCCCATCTCCAGGTAATCATGAAGGAGATCGGATGAATGAAAGACAAGACATTCGTTCATCAAGTTTGTGATTTTATTTTTGTTTAAATTAGATTATTTTAAAAATAAGTGCTTAGGCTTATGTTGGGTATTTTGGAGATTTTATATCTTTGTATTTTTGGTTTATGAAATTGATGTTGTATTTGTGGCTTGAAAATGCCACTATTATTTTAATGCATTTCTTTTGGAATATGTAAATGATTTATGAATTTGTATATGGACTTGAATTATGAAATTGTGCATGGTGAATTATGGTTTGTCTAATGATTATGATTGATTGTGATATGGGTTCGGACGGGAGGTCCGATTGGTGTGATGATTGAGCTGAATTATTGAAGTGCTATGGGTATGGATGATTTTGATTGTATTTAGATTCCGGACAGGAAGTCCGATGATTGTGTTGATGGATTGGAAATATTGAAGTGCTCTTTGTTTATGACTTGATTTGGTTTATAGCATGTGTGAGTTTTGTTAGCAAAGGAAAAATGAGATTTTTAAATTTATAAGATAGGTTTGATTTGGAAGAAATAAATTGAGTTTAAGTGGGAATGATTTCTATTGGATATTGAAGTATGTTTGGAAATTGAATTTTCTTTGAATGTTTAATATAAAATGAAAAAAAAATTCCAACGCGACGTTTCTTTAAAGTATGCATTTTCGGATGTCAAAATTTGATTTTTGCCTTTGATTTCGTCCAGTTCATTCGTTTTGCTTTTGGACCATTTTCGTTTGTATTCCGTTCTTTCGGTTTGATTTCCTTCCTTTGCTGCCATACGCCGCCTTATTTGATTTTTCTTTTGTTTTCTCCTCTTTGTTTGATTTACATTTCCGTTTAGGATTAGTTTTATTAGACCCGAATTTTTTTAATGATAATATTAAGCATGGATTTTGATAATTATGTGTTTATGGTTTAGTTTGATTTATTTTGGGAGTATTAGTGGATAATTGAGGTATATTTGCGTTTTATGAGGTTTAAATGAGAATTAGAGGATTTAATTATGTGAGGGCAATTTGGGAAGTTCATTTAAGTTGTATGGGTTTAGACTTGTATAGAGGGTAAGATAGTCATTATTACATGTCTTAGGTTAAAGGAAAAGAAAGGAATAGAAAGAAAGAGAAAAAGGAAAGAAAGAAGAAGGAAAGAATAGAGAAGTGCCGACGGTGGAAGGAGAAGAAGAGGAAAAGGGTTTGTGATTTGGCAAGTTTCAGCGATTTTAGAGCTTGATCGGTAAGTTTAACATCTTTCTATTTTTTCGGATGGATTAAGCAGTTAGATAGCTTGGATTGAGTATAACGAAGGTTTTAGGGTTTTTGGGTGAAAATGTAGACATTTCCTTAGGTTGATATGTTTGTGTTGTATTTGAAGCTTTGAATGGGTTAGAATGTTGTAGAGAGCCTGATCTATGTCTTAGATGTGTTGCATTTGAGTTTGGAATGGATTGGGGTTGAAAATCTGAGATTTTCAAGTTCAGGAACGTTTTCCCGATTCATGCGTCATGACGTGCTCAAGAACACGCCGCGGCATGAGAATTAATTTGTGTGTGCCTTCTTGGCTCTTGTCTTGTCTTGTACCTGGACTTGACGCGCATGAAAGCCTTCGCCGCAGCGAGGCCTCCTGTTTTCCAAAAATGAGATTTTTGGTATTTTGGGCATATCTTTTGGTGTAGATTTCCAATTGAGGTGATTTTTGAACCGTTGTGAACTAGAGATCAGGGGCTAAAAGTTGTATGAAGAAGGGAAGTTCGGAGATTGTTTCGAAGGGTTTGAGAATTTTAAGAGAAAGTCGAATGTAGACTTTAATGCTTTACTTTTGCTTTTGAGCTTTATTGAATATTTGCTATGGATATTAATTGTATGAAAACTTGGTTTCTTATAAGCAGCAAATTTGTTTTGACCAATCGCAAGAGGAAGGACAGCGATGAGTTCGATACTCCAGCGATACTAGGTGGGTAATATGTTTATGGTTATTGTGTATGGGCAATTGCATGATGTGTGCTTGCTTGCATTATATGATCTTGATTGTATTGAATTACATGAGAACTTTTGACTATGCCTTTGAGTATGATAGAATTATGCATGAATTGATAGGCCTTTATGGCAATGGACCAGAACGAGATGTGAGAAAATGTGAAACATGCTTTGAACATGGATCGAATGGACTATGTGCCTTGTTTGGGTAAGAGAGTTACGGATGGAGTCACGTGCACGTTGACAGTAAAGCCTTCTCCGGCTGCCGACTTGTGCAGCGAGATCCTTGAAAATCGGACTCGGATGGATTCGGTTACCTTTGGGTTATCCGGATGGATTCTGAACTCTCGAAGCCAATTGATTGTGCATACCTGATGGATTTGTTGAGCATAACACATGATGAGTTTGTGACTATGTTGCATATTGCTTGATATGTCGAGGAATAGTAAATGCATGACTTATGTTATATGAATGTGAATTGAATTGATGAATTATGAATTTCTAGTGATATGTATATGTATATACTTGATTGTGTGGCTCGTTGCCAATGGCTATAAGCGTATATGCCCTTGAGCTTACATAGCTCACCCATTACTCTCCCTCCTCAGTGCGGATCGAGCCGATTATCGACCTTGCGGGGCATTAGAAACTTGAGCTAGCTAGGAATTTGTATAAGTTAGTCCTTTGGTTAGCCACCAACATTTCATCATGGAGCATACTTTTGTATTGTGGGATTTAATTCCATTTTGTTTTATGTTATATTTTGGGAATCTTGGTTGAATTTCCACGAATGGCAATGACATATGTTTTGTGAACTTGAGATGATTAAGGCATTTTAGAATGCATGTGTAGAATATGTATATGTATGCGTTTATGTGTGTGAAATGGATCGATTAGTTATTTGTATGGATGTTGGGATGGGTTAGATGGTATATTGGGCGTCGAATGTCGCTGTGACCCGGCGACTCTCGGGGATTTGGACGTCTGGGCAGACTGACATGTTTGGTATCGAGCGCCTAGGTTTAGGTGTCCTTGGCTTAGAGTACATAATAGGATTGTGTGATCTATGGTTATTTGTTGCATTGCAAGTGACATGCATATCATGCATACATGTAGATTGCCATATAGCTAATCCTTAGTGTTTCTATTTGAAGATGCGATGCCACCTCGTGAGAAGGACACGAGGAGCTATGCAAGAGTGCTTGCACGACTCTCCAACTAGGAGGAGAGGACCGATAGTCTGTAGCCCAATGCATATTGAGGCTTACATGAGGGCTGAGAGTGAGCCCGTCGTTCGCCGACTCGAGGAATCACCGATTCCGCCAGGACAAATGCTTGATTTGACCCAGGATGTTTGAGCCTTTACTCAGCGTTTGTTAGGGCTATGGGCGGATACCGCCTTATACCTCCGGCCCAGATGAAGAGGGAAAGCAGTTCGACAAGTGAGGAAGTATGGGCGATTGACTTCTTTGGACACGGCGGATCTGAGGAAGGCGAGACATGGTTACGTGAAACGAAAAGGGTCTTGGATCGAGATGGATTGCGAGGCGAGATGAGCGAGTGGTGTATCTTGCCCGATTTGCTTGAGGAGATGTTACGCATTGGTAGGAGACCGTCTGGGCGATCGAGATGAGGCCGATGGGGTTGGCATGGCGAGATTTTGTGGCTGCGTTCGAAGAAATATCTATCGAGGTTTATGTCCAGAATGACGAGAGGAGTTTTGAGTCTCACTCGAGAGGATATAGCGATTCTTGAGTATGAGCACGAGTTCACTCGGATTATCGGTATGCTTGGACTTGATCTTTGAGTGAGGTTGCGGATATCGCGGTATGAGTCGAGGATTGCATTTAGCTATCGAGAGAAAGTTATTATGCGAAATTTGGTGATTTTCAGCGATTAGTTGAGGCGACTCTTGGTGGAGAACATAGAGAATATCAAAGTGTTGTGAATAAGAAGAGGAAGGGCGGAAGCAATCTAGGAGAGGGTAGCACTAGTACCCCTATGCGAACAGAGTGCTAGGAGCTTCCAGTTTATTGAGAGGAGAGGAAGCGATGGGGCTTAATGGTAGAGGCCGATGAGGACTTCTCTGTCTCTCACCAAGCTTCAGCGGTGGGTGGTGGTAGAAGAGGAGAGGAGATAGATCGGTTATCCGGCGTGTGAGCATCATGGAAACCTCATAGAGGAGAGTGCTTGAGGCCAGCAGGAGCTTGTTTCAAGCTGTGGGGAGAAAGGACACATTGCCAGAGAGTGTCCTCAGCCTCCATGACAGGAGAGAGGTCAGATGCCAGCTCCGAGGAGGACAGAGACCATGGGTCAGAGAACTAGGAGTAGGTAGGTAGTTACGATCTTGCCGGAGGCGAATCTTAGGGGAGACCGAGAGAGCGAGGCACCGACTAAGGTGTTTGCGATGACTAGGGAGGATGCTGAGACCGCACCAGATGTTGTCACGGGTACGGTACAGTTATTTTATGATGATGTGATAATTTTGATTGATCCGGGTTCTACTCATTCATTTGTTTCTTCGAGTAGACCAGTGTGTGATTTGATTGTGAGGCCATTGGATGCTCCGCTGATGGTGAGTACTCCCATCGACCAGTGCATTGTGATTAGTCAAGTATATAGAGGTTGTGAGATTCGCATTGGTGGAGGACTTCTAGTGGTAGATCTGATGCCACTGGAGATGAGCGGTTTAGATGTGATTTTGGGCATGGATACATTGGAAAAGTACAATGCCCATTTGGATTAATAAGCGAAGGCGGTGGAGTTTGAATTGAATAATGGCGGAAGAGTAGTGTTCTTGGGGACGGAAAGCGAGTCCACTAGGATTGTGTCGGCATTGACGGGGAAGATGATGAGTAAGGGTTGTGGCGTTTAAAGCTTATGATGATGACTCGAGGCGATAGAGGGAAGCTGGAGGATATTCCAGTAGTTAGGGATTTCTCGGACGTCTTTCCCGAGGAATTTCCAGGACTACTGCCAGCTCGGGAGATTGAGTTTCCTATTGAGCTTGTGTCAGGTACAAGACCGATTTCAATTCCGCCTTATCGGATGGCTCCGGCGGAATTGAAAAAGCTTAAGGAGCAATTGGAGGAGTTATTGGAGAAAGGATATATCAGACCGAGTTCTTCGCCTTAGGGAGCTCCGGTTCTTTTTGTGAAGAAGAAAGATGGATCCTTAAGGATATGTGTGGACTACAGGAAGCTGAATCAGGTAACGGTGAAGAACAAGTATTCGCTTCCTCGCATTGATGATCTGTTTGATCAATTGCAAGGAGCGAGAGTCTTTTCGAAGATAGATTTGAGATCGGGATATCATCAGTTACGGATTAAGGAGTCGGATGTGCCGAAGTCTGCTTTCAGGACTCGGTATGGGCATTTTGAGTTTTTGGTGATGCCTTTCGGATTGACGAATGCTCCGGTAGCATTTATGGATTTGATGAATCGAGTTTTTAAGCCATTCTTGGACCAATTTATCATTGTCTTTATTGATGATATATTGGTGTATTCCAAGAGTGATGAACAGCATGAGGAGCATTTGAGGATGGCTTTGGAGACCTTGAGAAGCAATGAGTTGTATGCAAATTTGAAATGCAAATTTTGGTGAGGGAAGTTTCATTTCTTGGACACGTGATCTCAGAACAAGGAGTTCATGTGGATCCAAAGAAGATAGAAGCAGTTGTGAGTTGGGAAGCGCCGAAGAATGTGGTAGAAGTGAGGAGCTTTTTGGGTTTAGCAGGTATTACTGGGAGATTTGTGGAGGATTCTCTATGATATCCGCTCGATGTGAAATTGCTGAGGAAGAATCGAAGTTTGATTGGAGTGAGGAGTGTCGGAGGAGCTTGAGGAGCTCAGCTCAGTGTGAGTGCCCCAATTTTGATTTTGCCATCGGGTGATGAGGGTTATTCGGTATATAGTGATGCTTGAGGAAGGGTCTCGGATGTGTTTTGATCTGCGGGAGATCGGGTAATTGCATATGCTTGAGGCGGTTGAAGCCGTATGAGCTGAATTATCAGACATACGATTTGGAGTTAGCGGCGGTGATTTTGCCTTGAAGATTTGGAGCATTATTTGTATGGATTTCGGACTTCGGATCTTCACCGATCATAAGAGTCTAAAGTATTTCTTGAGTCGAAGGAATTGAATTTGAGGCGCGGAGGTGGTTGGAGCTACTAAAGGATTATGATTTGTTGATTGAGTATCATCCGGGCAAGGCCAATGTTGTGGCGGATGCCACTGAGTAGAAATAAATCGATTGCTCATGTTCGATCGGTTTATCTTCCTTTATTGGAAGAGATGGCCAAGCTTATGATAAGCTTGACTCGGGAAGCCGGATTGTCTTCTGGCTAATTTTTGAGTGAGGTCGATGCTGAAGGAAAAGGTTAGGGAGTTCTGAGGCTCGGGATCTGATTGAGCAAGCTCGGGATGAGATTCGAAATGGCGGGTTTCTAAGATAGATGTGCGAGGATGATGGGCTTATAGCGGTTGGGAGTCGATTGTGTATTCTAATGTGCGGAGGTTAAGGCTGAAATTATGGATGAGGCACAATCGCCTTATGCCATGCATCCAGTAGCACCGGGATGTATCGAGATCTGCGAGAGCATTTTGGTGGAAAGGTATGAAGAGGATATCGCGAGTTAAATCGATGAAGTGTCTAGTGTGTCGTGAAGTCAAGGTGAACATCGAGGCACCTTGAGCAAGTTGAGGGCGTTACCTATTAGGAGTGGAAGTGGCAGCGAGTGACGATGGACTTTTGATGGGATTGCCCGGGACGGGGGAGGCATGATGCCATATGGGTGATTGTGGATAGGTTGACTAAGTCACCCACTTTTTGGCGATTTGACATCTTGATTCTTTGCATGTGTTGGCAAAAGTATGTTGATGAGATAGTGAGATTGCATGGGATTCGGATTCGATTGTGTGGATCGAGATCCTCGGTTCGCCGAGGTTTTGAGGCGGTTGCAGGAAGCTTTGGGAAAAGCTGAATTTTAGTATGGCTTTTCACCCTCGGACGGATGGTCGATCGGAGAGAACTATTCGGACACTTGAGGGGATGCCGGGCTTGTGTGATGGATTTTCGAGGAGCATGGGATGAGCATTTGCCGTTGGTCGAATTAACACAATAATTCGTACCATTCGAGCATTGGATGGCTCCATATGAGGTATTGTATGGGCGGAGGTGTAGGACTCCGATCTGTTGGGATGAGGAAGGAAAGAGGCAATTGGAAGGACGAGTTTGATTGGATGGTGTTGAGAAAGTCAATCGATTAAGCAACGGATTAAGGCGTACGGAGACGGGATGAAGAGTTATGTTGATGCTCACGAAAGGAGATGGAGTATGAGGTCGGTGAAAGTGTTCCTTAATACATCTCCTTGGAAAGGAGTATTGAGATTCGGCAAGAAGGAGAAGTTGAGTCCAAGGTATGTGGGTCCTTATGAGATCCTTGAGAGGATTGGACCACTCTCCTACAGATTGGCATTACCTTCGGAGTTATCGCAGATTCACGATGTTTTCCATGTGTCCATGTTGAGGAGGTATAGATCGGATCCTTCTCACATCATTGTTTGGTGAGGTTGATTGCGAGATGATTTGAGTTATGAGGAACTTCGGTCTGATTTTGGATACCAAGGACAAGGTTCTCGGGAACAAGGCGGTTCTCGGGAACAAGGCAGTTGATTGGTCAAGGTCTATGGAGGAATCATTCATAGAGGAGGCTACATGGGAGCCATTGGAGGCTATCTTGAGAAGTATCCGTATCTCTTCGATGATTGAGTAAATTTGAGGCGAAATTTCTTTTAAGAGGGAGAAATGTTAGACCACGAATTTTTTTAATGATAATATTAAGCATGGATTTTGATAATTATGTGTTTATGGTTTAGTTTGATTTATTTTGGGAGTATTAGTGGATAATTGAGGTATATTTGCGTTTTATGAGGTTTAAATGAGAATTAGAGTTTAATTATGTAAGGGCAATTTGGGAAGTTCATTTAAGTTGTATGGGTTTAGACTTGTATAGAGGGTAAGATAGTCATTATTACATGTCTTAGGTTAAAAGGAAAAGAAAGGAATAGAAAGAAAAGAAAAAGGAAAGAAAAGAAGAAGGAAAGAATAGAGAAGTGCCGGCGGTGGAAGGAGAAGAGAAGAGGAAAAGGGTTTGTGATTTGGCAAGTTTGCGATTTTAGAGCTTGATCGGTAAGTTTAGCATCTTTCTATTTTGTTTGGATGGATTAAGCAGTTAGATAGCTTGGATTGAGTATAACGAAGGTTTTAGGGTTTTGGGTGAAAATGTAGAGATTTCCTTAGGTTGATATGTTTGTGTTGGATTTGAAGCTTTGAATGGGTTAGAATGTTGTAGAGGGCTTGATCTGTCTTAGATGTGTTGCATTTGAGTTTGGAATGGATTGGGGATGAAAATCGAGGTTTTCGAGTTAGGAATGTTTTCCCGATCCATGCGTCGCATGACGATGCTCAAGAACACGTCATGGCGTCTGAATTAATTTGTGTGCCTTGTGCTGCCTTATGAAGTCTTGTGGCAGCGTGTGCAGAAGCGTTTACTTGTGAAAGCAGGCCTTCGTCGCGGCGAGGCCTCCTGTTTTCCGAAAATGAGATTTTTGGTATTTTGAGCATATCTTTTGGTGTAGATTTCCAATTGAGGTGATTTTTGAGTCGTTGTGAACTAGAGATCAGGGGCTACAAGTTGTATGAAGAAAGGAAGTTCGGAGATTGTTTCGAAGGGTTTGAGAATTTTAAGAGAAAGTCGAATGTAGACTTTTAATGCTTTACTTTTGCTTTTAGAGCTTTATTGAATATTTGCTATGGATATTAATTGTATGGAAACTTGGTTTCTTATAGGCAACAATTTGTTTTGACCAATCGCAAGAGGAAGGACAGCGGTGAGTCCGATACTCGGCGATACTAGGTGGGTAATATGTTTATGGTTATTGTGTGTATGGGCAATCGTATGATGTGTGCTTGCTTGCATTATATGATCTTGATTGTATTGAATTACATGAGAACTTTTGGCTATGCCTTTGAGTATGATAGAATTATGCATGAATTGATAGGCCTTTATGGCAATGGACCAAAAGCGAGATGTGAGAAAATGTGAAACATGCTTTGAACATGGATCGAATGGACTATGTGCCTTGTTTGGGTAAGAGAGTTACGGATGGAGTCACGTGCGTTGTGATAAAAGCCTTCTCCGGCTGCCGCTTGTGGCAACGAGATCCTTGAAATCGGACTCGGATGGATTACTGGATTTACCTTTGGGTTATCCGGATGGATTCTGAACTCTCGAAGCCAATTGATTGTGCATACCTGATGGATTTGTTGAGCATAACACATGATGAGTTTGACAGCTATGTTGCATATTGCTTGATATGTCGAGGAATAGTAAATGCATGACTTATGTTATATGAATGTGAATTGAATTGATGAATTATGAATTTCTAGTGATATGTATATGTATATACTTGATTGTGTGGCTCGTTGCCAATGGCTATAAACGTATATGCCACTGAGCTTCGTAGCTCACCCCATTACTCTCCCCTCCTCAGGTGCAGATCGAGCCGATTGTCGACCTTGCAGGGCATCAGAAACTTCGAGCTAGCTAGGAATTTGTATAAGTTAGTCCTTTGGTTAGCCCACCAACATTTCATCATGGAGCATACTTTTGTATTGTGGGATTTAATTCCATTTTGTATTATGTTATATTTTGGGAATACTGGTTGAATTTCCACGAATGGCAATGACATATGTTTTATGAACTTGAGATGATTAAGGCATGTTTAGAATGCATGTGTAGAATATGTATATGTATGCGTTTATGTGTGTGAAACGGATCGATTAGTTATTTGTATGGATGTTGGGATCGGGTGGTATATTGGGCGCCGAATGCCGGCACGGCTCGAGGGGCAGCTCTCGGGGATTTGGACGTACGGGGCCCGGGCCTAACAGTTTTACGGTTGGGCTCCGGTTTCAAAATCGGGTCCCAACATGACAAGTCAAGCACTTGGACACATAGTCACTACATCACGCTTTATTCCTAGCCGCTAGTAATGTTTTTTCAAATCTTGGTACATCTTATTACCCCCAAGATGCATGGTGAACATAGTATTATGGGCTTCATGTAATAACTTCTTCTAATCCTTTGCTGTCGATACATATAGTCTACCTTTAAAATATAGATTTTCGTCATCTTTCACTATAAAATTAGTCTGTTTCCTTTCTTGTACCGCTTGTACAATTTGTTGCAAATTGGCATCATCTTTTTATGCATATGGAATCGTTGTTTTACTAACAATCACATGTTTCATAATATCATCTATCTTAAATTAGGACTCGCTTTTAACTCAGCTATCAAAGACTTTTTTGGTCCAAATCTCCATCTATTATACTATAATGATATAACTGAAATAGACTTCCCACTCAAAGCATCTGCAACTACATTAGCTTTCCCAGGGTGCTAGTTAACTATACAATCATATTCTTTAAACAACTCTAGCCAACACCGTTGTCTCAAATTAAGCTCCTTTTATGTGAGAAGGTACTTGAGACTCTTGTGGTCTGAGTATATCCTACATCTTTCCCCCATATAAGTAGTGAGGCTAGATTTTTAAGGCAAACAACAATGCTACCAATTCTAATTCATACGTATGGTAGTTCTATTCATGTGGCCTTAACTGTCTTGAGGCATAAGCCACCACTTTCCCATCTTACATTAATACATAACCCAGACCATTCCTAGATGTATCACTGTACACGGCATACTCTTTCCCTAGAGTTAGTTGTGCCAACACTAGAGCTTCAGTGAACAGCTTCTTTAACTACACAAAACTAGCTTGACATCTATCATTCTATTCAATCTTTATGCCTTTCTAAAGTAGCTTTGTGATTGGTGAAGCAATTACTGAGAATCCTTTAACAAAGTGTTGATAATAACTAGCTAATCCCAGAATACTTTTCATTTATGTTACATTTTGAGGTAACTTCGAATTGACAGTCGCCTCAATTTTACTAAAATCCACCCTGATACTTTCTAAAGAGATGATATACCTGAGTAAAGAAACTTTCGTTAGTTAAAAATCACATTTGTTCAATTTTGTAAATAACTGCTTCTCTCTTAAAGTTTGTAGCACAATTCTCAAATGTTGAGCATGTTCCTCTTCATTCCTCGAATAGACCAATATATCATCTATAAACACTATAAAATTTGGTCTAAGTAGTGTCAAAATACCCTATTCATCAAATCTATACAAGCATTTGATCCATTAGTTAGCCCGAAAGGCATCACCAAGAACCAATAGTGGCCATATTGGGTCTTGAATACAGTCTTTGGAACATCTACATCTTTTAACCGAAGTTGGCAATATCATAAATGCAAATCAATCACTATTGCACCTTTCAACTGGTTAAACAAATCTTCTATTATGGGCAATGGATACTTATTCTTTACAGTTACCTTGTTCAAATGTCTATAGCCTATACACATTAGATGCCATCCTTTTTCTTGATAAAAAGGACTAGCACTCCCTATAATGAGATACTGAGCTAGAAAAAACCTTGTCCAAATGTTCCTGTAACTAAATCTTCAACTCTTTTAACTCTATAGGAGCCATTTTATAAGGTGCCCTTGAAATAGGAGTAGCACTAGATACAATTTCAATAGACAATTCTACCCCCTTGGGTGGCAAACTCGGTAGCTCTTCTACAAACACATCAGGAAACTCATTTACTAATGATATGTCTTGTAAGTTTGCCTTCTCCCTTTTTAAACCAAGCATTAAAGCCAAATATACCTCACAATCTTTTCTAAAAAATCGTCTTGCTTATATGACTGATATTACATTAGTCAAAGGACTAGAAGTAATACCATACACCATTGTTTCTGAACAATCCGAATCTTTAAGGACAACTATTTTCAACCCAAAATCAACTATAGCTTGGTGTTTGGACAACCAATCCATGCCTAAGATCAAGTCAAATTTATAAAAGGGTAGCTATGTCAAATTAGTAATAAATTGTTTCCCATTTATCATAATATGACAATCTCTATATACCCTATTCACATATATACTATGGCCCGATGGACTAGTCAAATGTATATTATAGGCTAGTCGATCTACTGATAACATTTTATCACACACTCCCCCAGTGTAAATGTATGAATGAGACTGGAATCAGGATCTATTAATACATGTGTATCAAGATCAAAGAGCCTTCATAGCGTATGCCATACTAGATCGGTTGGTGCTGCAAGATGAGCAATAGACTCAGATACTGTGTTCGGAGTGGGCTTAAGATAGCCTGGTCCACTTTTGCCTCTACCTCATCCTCTAGATGCAATGGGTCCATTGGATGCCCCTCTGATCTCCTGAGGTGCTCTACTATGTTCCAAGCCTTGTGGAAAATTAGCCATTAGCCATCAAATGATCAGTACCCAAACATTTAAAACAGGCCCCAGTTAACCACATGCATGTGCCCCGATGTCTCCTGGTAAAATGTGGGCATTCTGGTGATCCATCTCCCCGTCTAGTTGAAAAGCTTCTACCAATATTAGAAGTTGTGGACTACCCTTGACATCTTCTTCTGGTAATTAGGCTATAAACTAACCCTGTTAGGGATGCATCCTGCGAGTCTCGGGTCCTCCTATAAGAAGATGAGCCAACTCTAAAAAAACTACTCCTTTGTGCCCTTTTTCTCTTGATTGTCTCTTACTTCTCTACTTTGATAGCTGCTTTAACTAACTAATGATATCTCACTTGTTATAGAGAAGTTATTATAACTAAGTAATCTTTAATGGAATCATTCAATCTATCTTCAAATTGTTGGCATCGGAATGCCTTTCTCAGAATAGGCTCTGAAGCATACCTACTGAGCTGGCTGAACTTCTTTTCATACTCAGCCATAAATAGGTTTCTTTGTCTCAAATTTAGAAACTACTTCCATTGAGTTGCTTTATAAGCTTCATAGCGTTTGCCATGCAGTAAGACTAATTTCCACTAATTATAGGCTGCCCCTTGTAAAGGAGAGACAGCACAGGTAACCATTTCTTTAGGTAAACACTTGATCTCCTTTAGAACCCTTTATGTCTACTCTAACCAACATTATGCTTTATCATATTCTTGTAGAGTCACACCAACAAATTCTTCCACCCATACTTTCTTAAAGCTTTTACGGGAGCTTTAGGCGCGATCATTCTATCCATCAATCCCAACAGCGCGATCATTCTATCCATCAATCCCAACATATCATGGGAGAGCTTTAGAAACATCTCCCTAGGTACTGACGATATCAATATTCCACCCCTTGGAGGCTCAGGAGGACCTGAAACTAATTGATCTCTCCCCACCACACTATCAACTGACTCCTAAGCTTCACGAGATCTTTCCATCTTTACTATCTATAAGAAAATAGGGATATCTACATTAGGTCAATATAAAAACCAAACCATATCACATATCACTTAACTCTTGTTGGCGAGAAAGAACTAAACTGTGATTTTGATACCACAAAATGTAACACCCCCTATATGGAATGTTGGACCCCAAACTTTCGGTGGAAATTAGAATTATTAAAATGAATTCAATGAGTGTTTTCGGATATGAATTGTGTTATAGAAGTTTTTATGCCTTGAGGAAATTGATGAGAAAAAGAATTTATTGGTTTTGATGACCTTGAAGATTAGTTTTGGTTATGAAAGTTTAAGTGGATGAGATGATTGAAATGGAAGTTGAAATCAGAAAATAGAAAGTGAAAGTGTAAAATTTTGAAGAAATTAAAAAGTTTGACTTTTTGGAGTAAAGAGTTGACTTTTGATGTAGGCATATTTTGAAGAAATGATCTTCATGAAATTTGTAGATTATGTTAAGAGCTTTTTGTAGCCATAAAATTTGATAGTTTTCGATATCGGAATCAAAAGTTATGAGTTTTTGAAGTTAAGTGTATTTGGCGTTGTTTTGGAAAAATATCATGAAGTATGGATTTGTGTGTATTGTGCTTTGAGGCCGATCGCCATACTGATGTGGTTTGAATTGGAGTAAATAGTTTACGTGAAGGTTATAGAGAATTAAAATAGCTTTAAAGTGATGTATGATATGCAATTTTTGCATGTGGAGGTTGAAAGATGTGAGATTGTGAAGTTTGAATGTTGTTTGGTATGGAAATTTCCGAGCAGTAGCTTCGATTTGGATTTGACCCTCATTGACGTAGAATTTTTTCATATGGTCTTAATGAAATTGTAGCTCATGTTTCCAGCTTTCTAACTCCATAAAGTATGCAATTTTTAGATATCGGGGCAAGAAGTTATGATAAATTGAAGTTTGGATATTGCTTAGGTGATTGCTAACAGGGCAGAAACTTTGATTGAATAATCGACTTAGCTAGAGGTTGAAGTTGCTTTGGAGTCCTTCATGAACAATGTAGAGCTTGTTTTATCTTTCCATTGATATAAAGCACAAGGGGTAGAAAGTTATGATTTTAGAAGTTACGATCTTTGTTTAGTGTGAAGTTGATGGACCGATCACTTTGTGTGGAGTTTTGACCTATTTAGAAGTCGATCCGATTTGAAGGCCTTCATGAGCGTTGTAGAGGTTCTTTTACCTTTCTATAGACACTGAGTTTGTCAAATTTGGAGTTCTGGGTCAAAAGTATGATGTTTACAAGTTGAGGTGTTGTGTAAAGTTTTGAGGAGATTATCGATTGATCATCTTTGAGTGCATTTTTGACTCCTTTAAAGACCGATCTTGCCTCGAGTCCTTCTTTAAAATTGTAGATCTTTCTTTTATCTTTCCAACGGTACCGAGTTTGTAAAATTCGGAGCTCGGAGTCAAAAGTTATGAGTGTTAGAAGTTTGAAGGTCAGATTGGGTGCTGGCCGACCTCTGTTGGCCGACCTCTGTTGATCGACCGACCTCTGTTGATCGACCGATCTTCGTTCCGGCCGAGCTTTGATTTTCTAACCAAGCTCTGACCTCCCTTCACTCTTTTGAGCATAACTTCTTCGTCCGACATCTGATCGATCTGATTCTTTTTGAAAATTAAAATAGAGACATGGGGCTATAAATGTTATGAAGGAGCCTGGCTATAATTCAGCCTCTAAGACTTTCAAATTCGGATCGCAAGTTAGATGTAGTGTTCAGTCTCAGTGTTGTAATGGCTGAACAGTGTTTAGTATTTTGGATATATCTCGATCTGTAGAGCTCCGATCGATTTGATTATTTTTTAAAGTTAAACTAGAGATATATATCTACAAATGTTATGAAGGAACCGATCGACAATGTCTCCTCTAAGACTTTCAAATTCGGATAGGAATTAGATGTAGTGTTCAGTTTCAGTTTTGTAATGGTCTGAATATCGTTCAGTATTTTGGATATATCTTGAGTTGTAGAGCTCGGATAGATCTGATTCTCTTTGAAAATGAAAATAGAGGCATGGGGCTACAAATGTTATGAAGGAGCCGATCTATAATTTAGCCTCTAAGACTTGCAAATTCGGGTTAGAAGTTAGGTGTAGTGTTGACCTCGGTGCGAAGAAAAAAATTTAGTATTTTGGAGATATCTTGAGCTATAGAGCTCGGATCGATCCGATTCTTGAAGCAATGGATTAAGTAAGACATAGAGGGCGTTTCTCTAAAGTTTTAATTCAAAAGGAAGGGGTAATTTTGGAAGTTTACTTAAAGAGTTAAGTTTGAGGCTTATGAGTAAGAAATGAATGGGTCGATTTTAAGTCATTTAATGACATCGCAAGATTGTGGTCCTTTATAAGGAGAGAATGCACGACAATTGACGAAACAAAGAAGAAAAGAATAAGAGAAAGAAGAGAGAAGGAGAGCAAGCCTTGGATGAGTAAAGTGTAACATCCGAATCACCGATGGGAAGGTATTTTGGTAATTTGGGATGGGTTAGGCGTATTGAATTGAATCTCGGTATGAACATACGACATATAGCCTCCATGATTAACGATTGGTTGCACATGCACATAGTATACATGCGTTCATGACATTTTAAACTTAAGTTTCAAATGGAGATTCTTTGTGTAATTTATGGGGTAATTGTGTTTGAAAAATTATTTGGAGTCGCCATTAAGTGTTTTACATTTTGAGGGATTTATCACGAATTTTTTGGAATTTTTCGGGGTTCTTTTCCGGACCGAAAAATTTCAACTGACTGAGTGAGTGAGCCTTTTCTGTACTGAAAAGGGGTTGCCTAATGGCATTAGATTATTGGATAAATGATGTTAGGATATTATTCTAGAGCCATAATTAGTGTTTAAGTAGGATTAATGAAAGTTTGTAATTAAAGTAGGATAATTAACTAAGATTATTAGTTTTGTCTTTTTCCATTTAACAAGCCATGTATCCCCTTCCATTTATTGATTTTGTCCCATCTTATCATCATCCACGATTTTTCTTCTTACATATACTTAAAATATTCATTTGGAAAGCTTTGGAAAGTTACTTTTCTCTTCTCATCGAAGCTTGCAAGTTCCTTTCATTGAGCTTGTTTCTTCTCCATCGAAAATTCCTCTTCCTTCCATATAAGTTCCACTTATCAATTGCTTCTCTCCACAAACAAACCAAGTTGAAGCCTTGAGTTGAAGATGGTCCTTGTGAGGTTGGTGATAGCCGTAGGTGAAGGATTGATATAGAAGTTAGTGTGAACTTGAAGAAGTAAGGAGTATCTAAAGCTTGAACTTGTTTAAGGTAAGAGTTGAGTTGTATTTATTCTTTTGATTGTTAAAAGCATTTATGGGGATCATTAATGCATGTATTTGATTATGGAAGTGGTAGGTTTGAATGGGTTTCATGCATGTTTGTGTAAGGGGATTGGTTATGGTAGTTAAAGTATGTAATAAGAATGTTGTTAATGATGTTTGTGATGTGTAATGAAGGGAAATAAAGTATGGAAGAGTGTAGGTTTGTGCTGCCAATTTTTGTGTCATTATAGAAGTGTATGTTGTGATGAGTTTGTGGTTGAATTAGTGGTAGAAATGGATACTTAGTGATGTGTAATTGATGTTAGAAGTGATAGGAGATAGGTAGTAGTTGAAAAGCTGGAAATTTCATTTTGACCTATTGGAATGTTTTGTTCATAAATAATTGTATAGGTGAGTAAATAAGGTGAGGTTTGTGGACACTTAAACTTTGGGATGTTGGCTTCAATTTAGTGTGAAATAGGTGTTTCTAAATTGTAATGTTAGAAGGTCGAAAATTTGCGTGGAAAATTTCTGTTTTGGGGTCTGTGAACAGTAACCGACACTATGACCTGATTATTTTGCTGATTTTTATAAATTTATTGATATGGAATTTGGGAAAATGGTCTTCATGAAAGTTGTAGCATATTGAGTTAACTTTCCATTGCCACTGATCTTGCTATTTTTTGAGTTGTATATTAGGAGTTATGGCCTGATAACTATTGACTGTTCTTATGTATTGAGTGAAACCTAGCTGGATTAGCAAATTTGGTGTACATTCTGTTTTGGAGTAATTTTAGTAATTTTTGTGAACTGAACTGGTTTTAGGGGTCTACTGAAGAGTTTTAGATGACACATTGATCTTGAAATTGGTGTATGGCATGTAATTTTTGGAAATCAGATGTGGGAGATATGGAATTTCAAAAGCTGAACTTACATTGTGATGTTAAGTGCTGATTAGGTCAGTAACTTGCATAACAGATTTGAAATTGTTAAAAATCGAATTGGAGATTGAGTTCATCATGAAACTTGAAGTTTGAGGATTTATCGTTTCAGGGATATAAAGTTCGGATTTTTCTGACTTGTGTACAGAGAGTTATGCTTGTTATAAGTGTACTGCTCAAATTGAATGATTTCAGGAACAGCAACATTGAGTGAATTAATTGACTTGTTTGGCAATGGAATTTGATTTTGGGTTGTTCATGAAAGTTGTAGAGGACATTGTGAACTGATTGAGCATATTTATGTGGTAATTTTTGGCTCAATAATCAGTGAGGTTTTGAATAGGTAAGGTACTGTCCAGTGTTGATAGGCTTTGAGTAGGCAGTAGCTTTGATGGGATTTTTGACACCCTTAGGGTTGGAATTAATTTTTACGGTCTTCATGAAACTTGTAAAGGGTTTCATTATCTTTCCAACAAGGTATAGTTTGCATTTTTCATAAATGTGAAGAAAGAGTTATGGGTGTTGGAAGTTTGGTTGGAAATTAGAAAATAAAGGGGGAAATAAGGGTTATATATATATATTTAGATATTAATTGTTGAGTTTTGGTTTCTTTTGTCAATTTTTTTTCCGTCCGACGTCCGATTGACCTGATTCTTGAGGATCGGATTTGTAACATATTTAATTTCATTTGTGAGAAATTGGGAATTTTAGGCGGAAATTGATGTGACCGGGTAATTGTCGGTGATCACTTGTTTTAGTTATTTTGGCCGATTGAGGTCCAAATTGGGTGCCGTCAGTGGCTATAGCTTTCTAATTTGTAGATGGAATTTTTATGATGGGAAAATTTTGGATTAGGGCTGGGAATGCCATGAACATGCATTATACACGTTCTAATTATTCCATGTGCATTGTTTGGTCATTCTAGCTATACAGTTGGTAATGTTTACCTATTTTAATTGCTATAGAGGCTCAGTTGGACAGTAGATCCACAGACGTGGCAGAGACTTCCCGACATTAGCTCGGAAGTTATTAGGTGAGTAACCTAGATGGTTCCTCAATTATTATTTGGTTATATTTCGCACTTATACAACTGTGGAGATAATGGATGGGAATATGTATATTTGATTTTGATTGATTTCGGACCATGGGTGTCTGAAATATTTGGAATGAAATATCGAAGTGCTATAATTGATTTTCATGTGATTACTTGGGATTGACATATGTGAATATGTTAAATGGGAGATTTGTCTATTTGGACATTTGCATTCGTACATAATTGCATGATCGATAATTGGCGGTTGTGACGGAGGCGACCAACGAGCTTTAAGCTCAACGTGATTGGGCCTTGAGTCCACGATGATTTAGAGCCTATGGCTCACCGATTAATCGCCCTTTAAGGGACGTTCGGTAGCTTCGATCCACAACAACGTAATAAATTAGAAAAGCGTCACATCGTATTTCATGTGCATTTGAATTGGTTTCTTTTGAGTGATATCGTGATAATCATGTGGTACTTCTGAATGTGTTTTAATGATATAACTATGTGAATCTGTGTTATACTGTGTATATGCATGAATTGGGTGAACCATCGATGATGGTTCCTCATTTGAGTCATAAACTCACCCAAATTACAAATTATTTTTCGGGACCGAGATAGTAGACTCATAGCTCAGAAGAGACTTTTCTTGCCGTGTAGATTGAGTTGGCAAGAAGTTATAGCACCTGAGTTGGTGGAGTTGGCACTTTTGGAAGGATGACCTAGCTAGCTTTTTTTTTGATTTTTCTTTTGGAGACATGTACAGAAACTACCCGTTGTATTATTTATTGCTTGAGGTTATGAAATGAAAATTTTATGGTTCCAAAAATTAGTGAATTTCATAGTAATGCATTATGATACTTGGATGCCATGTGGAGTGTTAATTTGTTTCGTAGCGCACCCTTATCGTCGGGTGTGTATCGGAATGACCTCAGGCGTCGATACATATCCTATGGTAAGGGGTGCTACGATAAATAATGTCGAGCATAGTTTGGCATCTGTTGGGTTTGGTACATAATTAGGCTTGAATTATTGTGAGAAATGCGAAGCTAATCGAGTTCTTGTTTTGTTCTAGGTCATCCAGTATTCGGTGATCGGATAGATCAACCGGTGACGAGGGATCTTTTGGAGCTAGCGAGAGAGTCCTCGGTGCCTCGATCGAGGAGTTACCTCCAGAGTTCTCGTGAGACGGAGAGGAGATATGATTTGTTGCGTGGCGAGAACATGAGATTTCTATGGCGATCTGAGACCCCGAGGTGAGAGTTGGTGGAAGGGACCGAGAGAGTTCTCGACGGATGGGCTGCGAACTGATGAGAGGTTCGATTATGCGATATCTCTTCTGCGGGGCCCGCTTATACATGGTGGAAGGCTGTTCAAGGCGGTACCACCGGGCCTTGTTCTTGACATGGCAGATTTTACGAGGGCTTTGAGAGATAATTATATGCCCAAGTGTATCTGGAAATGAAGATCTGAGGAATTCTTGAAGGCGAGGCGAGGGTGGGATGGCGATGGCAGTCTGAGGTGAGGTTTAATGAGTTGATGGGGTATCTGCTCTGTGGTTTCTCTTGAGGCAGACAGTGCGGAGGTTTGAGATGGGGCTGAATTTGGAGAATCGTGCAGACCGGCCCGTTCGATATGGGCTCTTTATAGAGTTGAGAGCTGCTTTGTGAGTAAGCGAGATAGTGAGGCAGAGGCGATCGGAGATGGGTCGAGGGTCCAGAGGAAGAGAGTTAGTGTGATCGAGGGTAGCTCTGGTAGGAGTTTTAACAGCGCAGAGCGGGACCTTGAGATCTTGAGGAGGATCCAGACGGTCGGGTTTTAAGCGTAGAGAGGAGATTTACCTGATGGCGGTGGCGGTGGCGATGGCGAGAGGTTTTGGCGATTCTCCCATTCTGTGAACATTGTGAGAAGAGGCACTTTGGAGAATGTTGGCGGTTGGTGGAGCTTGCCTTAAATGGCTCCATAGATCACGGATTCGGATTGCCCGACTACTTTAGGAGCTCGGTCTGCGGGTAGTGGCCGTAGGGAGTAGTACTCTGATGCAATGAGTAGAGTGGGTGGATCCGGCGTGGATCGATCTGAGGGGCGAGGTAGAGGCGAGGTAGAGATGAGGATCCTTTAGGCGGATGAGGGTCGGGCGACCGACCACAATCGAGCAGTATATGCCATGACGAGGCGAGGAGGCCCGAGATTCCCCGATGTTGTAGGTGGTATGCTTCTCATCTACGATATTGAGGCATTTGCATTCTTGGATCTGGATCCGCGTTCATTCTTGCACCTCATATGGCATATAGATTGCATGGGGATCGGGAGATGTTACGGTATGGGCTAGAGGTGAGTACACCTCTAGGTACTACTCTTGCATTAGGAGAGGTGCGCAGGGATGCTCGATCCAGTTGATCAGCGATCTTTGAGGGCGACCTCATAGTATTACCTCGAGAGAGATCGATGTCATGCAGGGATGGGTGGTGACGGCCCATAGGGCTATTATGGACTGCTATACCAAGGAGGTTATTTTGGCGTCTCCTGGTCAACCTAGAGCAGTATTCAGAGGAGTTAGTCAGGCAGTACCAACCCGGATGATCTCTTTCCTTAGTGCCACGAGACCGATCACGGGGAGGTGTGAGGCATATCGGCTCATGTGGTTGACACTAGAGTTGAGCGAGAGGCTTGAGGATATTCCGTGGTTAGGGAATTCTCGAGATGTGTTTCTGATGAGCTCTGGGTTTGCCGCGGATCGGGAGGCGAGTTTACTATTGACCTCGTTCAGTACGCTCCTATATCTATACCTCCGTATAGGATGGCTTTTGTGGGCGAGGGAGTTGAAGGTTCGATTCAGGAGTTGTTGGAGAAAGGCTTTACTCGGGCCTAGTGTTTCACCATGGGAGCTCGGTTTTGTTCGTGAAGAAAAGGATGGGACTTTGAGGCGTGCATCGATTCTGAGCGATTGAATCGGGTGATGAGAAAGAATAAGTATCCCTTGCCTAGGATCGATGACTTATTTGATCGGTTGTAGGGGCTCGGTATTCACCAAGTTAGATCTGCGATCTGGTTACTATCGATTGAAGATTGCAGAGGCCGATGTGCCTAAAGTGCCTTGAGGGCGGTATGGGCATTTGAGTTTTAGTGATGCCGTTCGGGTTGACTAATGCCGGCAGCTTTATGGCCTTGATGAATAAGGTATTTCAGCCTACTGGATCGATTCGTTATTGTTTTATTGATGACATTTTGGTGTACTCGAGGACTAGACAGGAGCATAGTGAGCATTTGAGGATTGTGTTGCAGACGATGAGGGAGAGACAGTTATATGCCAAATTTAGTAAATGTGAATTTTGGCTGGATCAGGTGATATTTTTGGGGCATATAGTGATTGGAGAGGGTATTCAGGTGGATCCGAGTAAGGTCGAGGCAGTGCTGAAGTGGGAGGCTCCTAGGAATGTTTCAGAGATTCGGAGTTTCCTCAGATTAGCGGGTTATTACTGGAGGTTTGTCGAGGGGTTTTCGTTGATTTCAGCCCCTCTGACAAAACTTCTGAGGAAGAATGTGCCATTTAGATGGAGTGAGGAGTGTCAGAAGAGCTTTGAGGAGCTGAAACATCGGTTGACTATTGCACCGGTGTTGGCTATTCCATCTGGGATTGGAGGATTTGAGGTATCTGATGATGCATCGCATCGAGGATCGGGGTGTGTTACGATGCGGCATGGCGAGTCATTGCTTATGCCTCGAGACAGTTGAGGTCTCACGAAGTAAACTATCCTGTTCATGATTTGGAGTTAGCTGCAGTAGTGTTTGCTTTGAAGATTTGGAGGCATTACCTGTATGGTGAGACCTTCCAGATCTTCACTGATCATAAGAGTTTGAGATACCTATTGAGCCAGAGAGAATTGAATTTGAGACAGAGGAGATGACTTGAGTTATTGAAGGACTATGACTGTACTATTGAGTATCACCCGAGGAAAGCCAATGTAGTGGCAGATGCTCTGAGTAGGAAATCACATACTAGTACAACTCAGATTCAGGCAATGAGGTTGCCTAATTTGATTCAGTTGAGGGCCTTGAATGTGCAGTTGGATTTGGAGCAGGATGGAGTGTTGTTGGCTACTTTGCGATTGAGACCGATGCTACTGGACAGGATCAGGAGAGTTCAGGACAAGGATCCTGTTTTGGTGAGACTGATTGAGAAAATTTAAGCTGATTCGAGTTCTGAGTTTGAGTTGAGAGATGAGACTTTATGGATAGGGCAGAGATTATGTGTGCCTGATGTGGATGATCTGAGGCGAGAGATATTGGAGGAGGCTCATATGGCTACTTATACTATGCATCCTGGTACTACCAAGATGTATAACACTCTTAAGCAACATTTTTGGTGGCCTGGCATGAAGAAGCAGGTAGCGGAGTTTGTATCTAGGCGTTTGGCGTGCGGCGAGTTAAGGTGAGCACCGGGCTCCAGTAGGGAAGCTCCATTCGTTGCCCATTCCGGAGTGGAAATGGGAACGAATTACCATGGATTTCATTATGGGTTTGCCTAGGACACTGAGGCAGCATGATGCTATCTGGGTCATCGTGAACCGGTTGACTAAATCGGCCCATTTCTTGCCAGTGAGGGAGAACAATACTATAGATCAGTTGGCCCAGAAGTATGTGGCAGAGATAGTGAGACTGCATGGGGTCCCAGTGTCGATAGTGTCAGACAGGGATCCCCTATTCACTTCGAGATTCTGGCAGAGTTTGCAGTCTGCTATGGGTACTAGGTTGAATTTCAGTACGGCATTTCATCCTCAGACAGATGGGCAGAGTTAGAGGACTATTAAGACTGTTGAGGATATGCTACGGGCCTGTGTATTGGAGTTCAGAGGAGCATGGGATCAGTATTTAGCCCTGATTGAGTTTGCATACAACAACCATTATCACAGTAGCATCGGGATGGCACCATACGAGGCACTGTATGGGCGACCGTGTAGATCGCCGTTGTATTGGGATGAAGAGGGTGTGAGGATGATTGAGGGTCTGGTGATTCGGGATCTGATGGATAAGGTGGCCCGATTGAGTCGCATCAGTGGCTCAGGATAGATAGAAGAGTTGTGTGGATCAGCATAGGAGGGACATTGAGTACAATGTGGGCGATAGAGTGTTCCTACGGGTGTCTCCGTGGCGTGGTGTACTGAGATTTGGGAAAAGGGTAAGTTAAGCCCTAGGTACATTGGTCCGTATGAGATCCTTGAGAGGATGGGACCTTTGGCCTCTGGTAGCTTTACGATTGAGATGTCTCGGTTGCATAGCGTCTTCAAGTGAGTATGCTCGCAGATATCGGTCGAGATCCGACTCATGTGATTTCGGCTCAGGAGATTGAGGTCTCTAGCAATCTGAGTTATGTGGAGGAGCCGATACAGATTGTCGGGTCACAGGTGAAACAGTTGAAGAATAAGAGTATTCTTTTAGTGAAGGTTCTCTGGAGGAATCATTCGACTGAGGAAGCTACTTGGGAGACCGATGAGCATATGAGGAGACAGTATCTTCATCTTTTCGATCAACCAGGTAAGAATTTCGGGGACGAAATTTTTATTAGGAGGGGAGAATTGTAACATCCCGTCACCGATGGGAAGGGTATTTTGGTAATTTGGGATGGGTTAGACGTATTGAATTGAATCTCGGTATGAACATACAGCATATAGCCTCCATGATTAACGATTGGTTGCACATGCACATAGTATACATGCGTTCATGACATTTTTCGGCTTAAATTTCAAATGAAGATTCTTTGTGTAATTTATGGGGTAATTGTGTTTGAAAAATTATTTGGAGTGCGCCATTAAGTGTTTTACATTTTTGGGGATTTATGCGAATTTTTCTGGAATTTTTCGGGGTTCTTTTCCGAACCGGAAAATTTCAACTGACTGAGTGAGTGAGCCTTTTCTGTACTGAAAAGGGGTTGCCTAATGGCATTAGATTATTGGATAAATGATGTTATGATATTATTCTAGAGCCATAATTAGTGTTTAAGTAGGATTAATGAAAGTTTGTAATTAAAGTAGGATAATTAACTAAGATTATTAGTTTTGTCTTTTCCATTTAACAAGCCATGTGTCCCTTCCATTTATTGATTTTGTCCCATCTTATCATCATCCACGATTTTTCTTCTTACATATACTTAAAATATTCATTTGGAAAGCTTTGGAAAGTTACTTTTCTCTTCTCATCCGAAGCTTGCAAGTTCCTTTTCATTGAGCTTGTTTCTTCTCCATAGAAAATTCCTCTTCCTTCCATATAAGTTCCACTTATCAATTGCTTGCTTCTCTCCACAAACAAACCAAGTTGAAGCCTTGAGTTGAAGATGGTCCTTGTGAGGTTGGTGATAGCCGTAGGTGAAGGATTGATATAGAAGTTAGTGTGAACTTGAAGAAGTAAGGAGTATCTAAAGCTTGAACTTGTTTAAGGTAAGAGTTGAGTTTGTATTTATTCTTTTGATTGTTAAAAGCATTTATGGGGATCATTAATGCATGTATTTGATTATGGAAGTGGTAGGTTTGAATGGGTTTCATGCATGTTTGTGTAAGGGGATTGGTTATGGTAGTTAAAGTATGTAATAAGAATGTTGTTAATGATGTTTGTGATGTGTAATGAAGGGAAATAAAGTATGGAAGAGTGTAGGTTTGTGCTGCCAATTTTTGTGTCATTATAGAAGTGTATGTTGTGATGAGTTTGTGTTTGAATTAGTGGTAGAAATGGATACTTAGTGATGTGTAATTGATGTTAGAAGTGATAGGAGATAGGTAGTAGTTGAAAAGCTGGAAATTTCATTTTGACCTATTGGAATGTTTTGTTCATAAATAATTTTATAGGTGAGTAAATGAGGTGAGGTTTGTGGCCACTTAAACTTTGGGATGTTGGCTTCAATTTAGTGTGAAATAGGTGTTTCTAAATTGTAATGTTAGAAGGTCGAAAATTTGCGTGGAAAATTTCTGTTTTGGGGTCTGTGAACAGTAACCGACACTATGACCTGATTATTTTGCTGATTTTTATAAATTTATTGATATGGAATTTGGGAAAATGGTCTTCATGAAAGTTGTAGAATATTGAGTTAGCTTTCCATTTCCACTGATCTTGCTATTTTTTGAGTTGTATATTAGGAGTTATGGCCTGATAACTATTGACTGTTGTTATGTATTGAGTGAAACCTAGCTGGATTAGCAAATTTGGTGTACATTCTGTTTTGGAGTAATTTTAGTAATTTTTGTGAACTGAACTGGTTTTAGGGGTCTACTGAAGAGTTTTAGATGACACATTTATCTTGAAATTGGTGTATGGCATGTAATTGTTGGAAATCAGATGTGGGAGATATGGAATTTCAAAAGCTGAACTTACATTGTGATGTTAAGTGCTGATTAGGTCAGTAACTTGCATAACAGATTTGAAATTGTTAAAAATCGAATTGGAGATTGAGTTCTTCATGAAACTTGAAGTTTGAGGATTTATCTTTTCAGGGATATAAAGTTCGGATTTTTCTGACTTGTGTACAGAGAGTTATGCTTGTTATAAGTGTACTGCTCAAATTGAATGATTTCAGGAACAGCAACATTGAGTGAATTAATTGACTTATTTAGCAATGGAATTTGATTTTGGGTTGTTCATGAAAGTTGTAGAGGACATTTTGAACTGATTGAGCATGTTTATGTGGTAATTTTTGGCTCAATAATCAGTGAGGTTTTGAATTGGTAAGGTACTGTCCAGTGTTGATGGGCTTTGAGTAGGCAGTAGCTTTGATGGGATTTTTGACACCCTTAGGGTTGGAATTAATTTTTAGGGTCTTCATGAAACTTGTAAAGGGTTTCATTATCTTTCCAACAAGGTATAGTTTGCATTTTTCATAAATGTGTAGAAAGAGTTATGGGTGTTGGAAGTTTGGTTGAAAATTAGAAAATAAAGGGGGAAATAAGGGTTATATATATATATTTAGATATTAATTGTTGAGTTTTGGTTTCTTTTGTCAATTTCTTTTCCGTCCGACGTCCGATTGACCTGATTCTTGAGGCATCGGATTTGTAACATATTTAATTTCATTTTGTGAGAAATTGGGAATTTTAGGCGGAAATTGGCGTGGCCTCGAGTAATTATCCGGTGATCCTTGTTTTAGTTATTTTGGGCGATTGAGGTCCAAATTGGAGTGCAAATCAATGGCTATAGCTTTCTAATTTGTAGATGAAATTTTTATGATGGGAAAATTTTGGATTAGGGCTGGGAATGCCATGAACATGTATTATACACGTTCTAATTATTCCATGTGCATTGTTTGGTCATTCTAGCTATACAGTTGGTAATGTTTACCTATTTTAATTGCTATAGAGGCTCGGTTGGACCGTAGATCCACGGACATGGCGAGACTTCCGACATTAGCTCGGAAGTTATTAGGTGAGTAACCTAGATGGTTCCTCAATTATTATTTGGTTATATTTAGCACTTATACAAGCTGTGGAGATAATGGATGGGAATATGTATATTTGATTTTGATTGATTTGGACCATGGGTGTACGAAATATTTGGAATGAAATATCAAGTGCTATAATTGATTTTCATGTGATTACTTGGGATTGACATATGTGAATATGTTAAATGGGAGATTTGGCTATTTGGACATTTGCATTCGTACATAATTGCATGATCGATAATTGGCGGTTGTGACGGAAGCGACCAGCGAGAGCTTTAAGCTCAACGTGATTGGGCCTTGAGTCCACAGTGATTTAGAGCCTATGGCTCACCGATTAATCGCCTTTTAAGGGGCAGTTTGAGCGCTCGATCCACAACAACGTAATAAATTGGAAGCGTCACATACATATTTCATGTGCATTTGAATTGGTTTCTTTTGGTGATATCGTGATAATCATGTGGTACTTGAATGTGTTTTAATGATATAACTATGTGAATCATGTTATATTATGTATATGCATGAATTGGGTGAACCATCGATGATGGTTCCTCATTGAAGTTCATAAACTCACCCAAAATTGCAAATTATTTTTCAGGACCGAGATAGTAGACTCATAGCTCGAAGAGACTTTTCTGCCGTGTAGATTGAGTTGGCAAGAGAAGTTATGGCACAGGTTGGTCGAGTTGGCACTTTTGGAAGGATGACCTAGCTAGCTTTTGTTTGATTTTTCTTTTGGAGACATGTACGAAACTACCGTTGTATTATTTATTGCTTGAGGTTATGAAATGAAAATTTTATGGCTCCAAAATTAGTGAATTTCATAGTAATGCATTATGATACTTGGATGCCATGTGGAGTGTTAGTTTGTTTAAATGGCGCACCCTTATCGTCGGGTGTGTATCGGAATGACCTACGGGCGTCCCGATACATATCCTATGGTAAGGGGGTGCTACAAAAGGAGAAAGAAAAGAGAGAGAGCTAAGGTTTGATTTTTAAGGGTCTTCAAACAAGCTTTCCATGTTTCTTCATGAAGGAAAAACGTGGAGGACGAGAGCTCCAACATGACCTAAGAAATCCGAAAATTTGTGAAGGATGAGGTAAGACCCGAAATTTTGATTTGTGAATTTTGTAAGATTGTTGGTTGAGAATCATGGAAAATAATATGGGTTTGTGTATTATGAAGTCAATTTTGGTGATTGTTTAGTATTATGGGTTTAATTTTGGATGGAAATTAATTAGGGTTATGCTCAATTTTATGAATTGGGGTTTTTGAAAATTGGTGATTTAGATGGCTTGATTATGTGTGGAATTAGTATTTTCTAAGTTTAATATTAAAGATTATGTCATTTATGAGGTCGAATTTGTGTGACATTGGTGTAGGGAATTTTCAATTGGGAGAATAAAAGAAGAAATGGTCAAATTGAAGCTAAGGGCAAGCTTCTAGCATCGATTCGAGGTGGGTACCTGTTTATAATTTTTTTTATAAGCCACTACTGCTTTCCTTAAACAAAGAGATTTTTTGATTTCAGTTGCATCATAAATGTTGCATCATTGTATGAATGGTTTCAAAAATCATTATTGATTCAATGCATGAACTTTTGATGAATTGCAAAATACATTTGTGTTATGTCTCGAAAATTCCATGGCATTTCGTATATTCGGAAAAGAGCATTCGATAAACTGATTTAAGCATGATTATGTGATTGTGATTGGTCAAGAGAGAACCTGTTTCGTTAGTCTCGTGCACGATGACCCTTAGCCTTCTCCCGGCTGCCCGTTAGAGGCCACGAGATCTTGATAAATCGGACTCGTTGTGTTTACGATAAACTTCGGTTTATTCGTTGTGTTTAAGAAACTCTCGAGCGGTTATGTGTGCATTTGCATTGTGAAGTGTTATGATTGATGCATTCATGTTTTGGAAATTGTGATTTCGACCACTGCGAGAAAAGAACTTTTGAAAATGTGCATTATGGGTTTTAAACAAAGTTTCTGCAAGAAAAGAAAAGAAAAGCATTTTTAAAAGGTTTTGCTTATTTATTTGTTATAAATTGTTACCCACGAGCTATAAGCTCACCCCCCCCCCTTCATTCCCATCCACAGGTGATGAGAAGAAGATCGGGTGAAGAAAATTGAAGATTTTTGTTTGTATGTGTGCATATTGTTTTGTTTGTAAGTTAGATTATTGTTGAGAATTCTGCGATCATTGGATTTGTGTATATATTCGGATTTTGGATATTGATGTTGTATTATGGCTTGGAAATGCCATTAGTATTTTTATAATACGTATTTCATGGCGTAAATACATTATGGATTTGTATATGGAATGGTAAAATGAATTATGATTCGAGTTATAGATTTTGTATATGGAAATTGGGTATATGATTGTGATGGTTGGTCTGAAATATTTAAAGTGCTCATCGTTTGAGAATTGATGGTATTTAATTTGGAATGTGTGTGATTTTATGGAAATGAAAAGTGAGAGTTTAAATTGATGAGATATGATTGTATATGAAGAAGCAAATAAGTTGAGTTTGAGTACGAATGATTTCAATTAGGTATTGAATTCACTTTGTAAGAGATGGAATGAAAATGAAAGAAGGAAAGAAAAAAATGTACACAGATTTGGATTAGCTTAGACCGATAGTCTTAAGATTTCCAACGCAAACGTTTTCTTTGATATTTGTTCACGGATGTCAGAAATGGGTTTCGCATCTGATTTGATTTCGCCTTATGTTTCGTTTCCTTGCTTTGATTCGATTCATATTGGTTCGTATTCGTATTCGTTTTTTGTTTTCTCCAGTTGGGATCCGATTTCTGGATCGGGTCCCAACGATTAATAAGTATCAAAGCGCCGATAATAAGATCTTACATGGGCGCATGTGTATAAGTGATATGCATGAGGAATTGACTAGATTTTGAAAGGATAAAATTTAAATTAGTGAGAATGTGATATTGGTGTGAATGACCTAACATGTATTTGGAATATAAGAATGTTTTGATTATGGTGTCGAAAGCATGATTGATGATAAAGAATGTGATAATGGAGATTAAGGTTTGAATTTCACGATGAATTTGGATGAATTCCTTTCGGATATATATATGTGAGATGTAATATAGGATACGTGAAAGATGAGTTGGATGATAGAGATATAGATATATACATGAAAATTCAAAAGGATTAAATTGAATGGTAATGGTCCATATTAAAGTTATTAAGAATTGGACCATTGACTTGTGTAAATCTATTAAGAAATATTGATATGATATGATATTGGTGGTATTTGATACAAGAAGGGATAAATTGTGAGTAAGTTGAGAAATATGTATGATGAGGAATTAGTTAAGAAAGTGATTGAATATGATTATTTCGAAGAAATTAATTGAGAAAATAAGTTACTTGGTGATTATTCAGATAGGAATTTCAAGGGCAAAATTCTTTTAAGAGGAGGAGAATTGTTAGACCCCGAACTTTCGGTGGAAATTAGAATTATTAAAATGAATTCAATGAGTGTTTCGGATATGAATTGTGTTATAGAAGTTTTATGACTTGAGGAAATTGATGAGAAAAGAATTTATTGGTTTTGATGACTTTGAAGATTATTTTGGTTATGAAAGTTTAAGTGGATGAGATGATTGAAATGGAAGTTGAAATCAAGAAATAGAAAGTGAAAGTGTAAAATTTTGAAGAAATTAGAAAGTTTGACTTTTGCGAGAAAGAGTTGACTTTTGATGTGGCTGATTTTGAAGAAATGATCTTCATGAAATTTGTAGATTATGTTGAAAGCTTTCTGTAGCCATAAAATTTGACAATTTTCGATAGCGGAATCAAAAGTTATGAGTTTTCGAAGTTAAGTATATTTGGCGTTGTTTTGGAAAAATACCATGAAGTATAGATTTGTGTGTATTGTGCTTTGAGGCCGATCGTCATACTGATGTAGTTTGAATTGGAGTAAATAGTTTACATGAAAGTTATAAAGAATTAGAATAGCTTTAAAGTGATGTATGATATGTAATTTTTGCATGTGGAGGTTGAAAGATGTGAGATTGTGAAGTTTGAATGTTGTTTGGTATGAAAATTTCCGAGCAGTAGTTTCGATTTGGATTTGACCCTCATTGATGTAGAATTTGTTCATATGGTCTTAATGAAATTGTAGCTCATGTTTCCAGCTTTCTAACGCCATAAAGTATGCAATTTTTAGATATCGGGGCAAGAAGTTATGATAAATTGAAGTTTGGATATTGCTTAGGTGATTGCTAACATGGCAGAAACTTTGAATGAATAATCGACTTAGCTAAAGGTTGAAT
Organism: Erythroxylum novogranatense; assembly: GCA_029891385.1. NCBI lineage: Eukaryota > Viridiplantae > Streptophyta > Magnoliopsida > Malpighiales > Erythroxylaceae > Erythroxylum > Erythroxylum novogranatense. The sequence continues at coordinate 216,344 of JAIWQS010000107.1, forward strand.
TTGCTTTGGAGTCCTTCCTGAACATTGTAGAGCTTGTTTTTATCTTTCCATTGATATAAAGCACGAAATTATTGGACAAGGAGTAGAAAGTTATGATTTTAGAAGTTCGATCTTTGTTTAGTGTGAAGTCGATCGACCGGTCACTTTGTGTGGAGTTTTTGACCCATTTAGAGGTCGATCTGATTTTGAAGGCCTCCATGAACGTTGTAGAGGGTTATTTTACCTTTCTATAGACACTGAGTTTGTCAGTTTTGAGGAGATTATCGATTGGTCATCTTTGAGTGCATTTTTTTACACCTTTAAAGACCGATCTGCCTTCGAGTAGTTCTTGAAAATTGTAGATCTTTCTTTTATCTTTCCAACGGTACCGAGTTTGTCAAATTCGGAGCTCGGAGTCAAAAGTTATGAGTGTTAGAAGTTTGAAGGTCGGATTGGGTACTAGCCGACCTCTGTTGGCCGACCTCTGTTAGCCGACCTCTGTTGGCCGACCGATCTTCGTTCTGGCCGAGCTTTAATTTTCTGACCGAGCTCTGACCGCCCTTCACTCTTTTAATCATAACTTCTTCTTCTGATATCCGATCGATCTGATTCTTTTTAAAAATTAAAATAGAGACATGGGGCTACAAATGTTATGAAGGAGCCGAGCTATAATTCAGCCTCTAAGACTTTCAAATTTGGATCGGAAGTTAGATGTAGTGTTCAGTCTCGGTGTTGTAATACTGAACAGTATTCAGTATTTTGGATATATCTCGATCGGTAGAGCTCCGATAGATTTGATTCTTTTTGCAAGTTAAACTAGAGATATATATCTACAAATGTTATGAAGGAGCTGATCGACAATGTTGCCTCTAAGACTTTCAAATTTGGATCGGAATTAGATGTAGTGTTCAGTTTCAGTTTTGTAATTGCGAATATCGTTCGATATTTTGGAGATATCTTGAGCTGTAGAGCTCGGATAGATCGGATTATTTTGCAAATGAAAATAGAGACATGGGGTTACAAATGTTATGAAGGAGCCGATCTATAATTTAGCCTCTAAGACTTCCAAATTCGGGTCGGAAGTTATGTGTAGTGTTCAACCTCGGGTCCGAAGAACAAACTTCAGTATTTTGGAGATATCTTGAGCTATAGAGCTCCGATCGATCCGATTCTTGAAGCGATAGATTCGTAAGACATAGAGGGACGTTTATCTAAAGTTTTTAAGTCAAAAAGGATGGGGTAATTTTGGAAGTTTACTTAAAGAGTTAAGTTTTAAGCTTATGAGTAAGGGCAAATGGGTCAATTTTAAGTCATTTAATGACATGGCAAGATTGTGGTCCTTTATAAGGAGAGAATGCACGACAATTGACGAAACAAAGAAGAAAAGAATAAGAGAAAGAAGAGAGAAGGAGAGCAAGCCTTGGATGAGTAAAGGAGAAAGAAAGAGAGAGAGCTAGGGTTTGATTTTTAAGGGTCTTCAAGCAAGCTTTCCATATTTCTTCATGAAGGAAAAACGTGGAGGATGACGAGAGCTCCAACATGAGCTAAGAAATCAGAAAATTTGTGAAGGATGAGATAAGACCCGAAATTTTGATTTGTGAATTTTGGAAGATTGTTGGTTTAGAATCATGGAAAATGATATGGGTTTGTGTATTATGAAGTCAATTTTGGTGATTGCTTAGTATTATGGGTTTAATTTTGGATGGAAATTAATTAGGGTTATGCCCAATTTTATGAATTGGGGTTTTTGAAAATTGGTGATTTAGATGGCTTGATTATGTGTGGAATTAGTGTTTTCTAAGTTTAATATTAAGGATTATTTCATTTATAAGGTCGAATTTGTGTCACATTGGTGTAGGGAATTTTCAATTGGAAGAATAAAAAAAGAAATGGTCAAATTGAAGCTAAAGACAAGCTTCTAGTATCGATTCGAGGTGGGTACCTGTTTATAATCGATTTATAAGCCACTACTGCTTTCCTTAAACAAAGAGATTTTCTTATTTCAATTGCATCCTAAATGTTGCATCATTGTATGAACGATTTGAAAAATCATTATTGATTCAATGCATGAACTTTTGATGAATTGCAAAATACATTTGTGTTATGCCTCGAAAATTCCATGGCATTTCGTATATTCGAAAAAGTGCATTCGATAAACTGATTTAATCATGATTATGTGATTATGATTGGGCAAGAGAGAACCTGTTTCGTTAGTCTCATGCACGATGACCCTTAGCCTTCTCCCTGCTACCCGTTAGAGGCCACGAGATCCTGAGAAATCGGACTCGTTGTGTTTACGATAAACTTCGGTTTATTCGTTGTGTTTAAGGAACTCTCGAGCCATTATGTGTGCATTTGCATTGTGAAGTTTTATGATTGATGCATTCATGTTTTGGAAATTGTGATTTCGACCACTGCGAGAAAAGAACTTTTGAAAATGTGCATTATGGGTTTCAAACAAAGTTTCTGCAAGAAAAGAAAAGAAAAGCATTTTAAAAAGGTTTTGCTTATTTATTTGTTATAAACTGTTACCCACGAGCTATAAGCTCACCCCCCCCTTCATTCCCATCCACAGGTGATGAGAAGAAGATCGGGTGAAGAAAATTGAAGGTTTTTGTTTGTATGTGTGCATATTGTTTTGTTTGTAAGTTAGATTGTTGTTGAGAATTCTGCGATCATTGGATTTGTGTATATATTCGGATTTTGGATATTGATGTTGTATTATGGCTTGGAAATGCCATTAGTATTTTGTAAGCACGTATTTCATTACGTAAATACATTATGGATTTGTATATGGAATAGTAAAATGAATTATGATTCGAGTTATAGATTTTGTGTATGAAAATTGGGTATATGATTGTGATGGTTGGTCTGAAATATTTAAAGTGCTCATCGTTTGAGAATTGATGGTATTTAATTTGGAATGTGTGCGATTTTATGGAAATGAAAAGTGAGAGTTTAAATTGATGAGATATGATTGTATATGAAGAAGCAAATAAGTTGAGTTTGAGTGCGAATGATTTCAATTGGATATTAAAGTCACTTTGTAAGAGATGGAATGAAAATGAAAGAAGGAAAGAAAAAAATGTACACAGATTTGGATTAGCTTATACCGATAGTCTTAAGGTTTCCAACGCAAATGTTTTCTTTGATATTTGTTCACGGATGTCGGAAATGGGTTTCACATCTGATTTGATTTCGCCTTATGTTTCGTTTCCTTGCTTTGATTCGATTCATATTGGTTCGTATTTGTATTCGTTTTCGTTTTCTTGGTTGGGATCCGGTTTCGGATCGGGTCCCAACATGGAACGTCATAACCACCCACATATATAGCAACCAAATTCTTATACAAATAGGCATGGAATACATTTCTATTCATTCATAGGACTGTTATCACATTTTCCTATTCAATGTTGTACATATACATATTATAAAATTTCATATCACTTTTATCATTTAATAGTAGTATTACATATTTACATTTACATGATAATTTGTAAATAAATATTGCATAAAACTTAAATTCTTAGTTACAAACTGTTACATATACAATCATCTTTAACTAAAAGGTATAATCCAAAAGTATATTCACTACTAATGATTGGCCTTGATCTCTACAGATGATCCTTATACCTCACTCCTATTACTTGGAGGTACATGGATTAACACTCGTGCTAACCTTAAAAGCATTGTGGGGAAACATTTAATTTAGATGACCACTGCAGTAATCATCGCCAAGCACGCATATTCATAAATATCACAAAATGTATAAATAATGATGGCATAAATAATTAAGGTACATAATGTAAATATGCATCAATGTATTATTCATATACCATAAATTCACATTTATAAGCCAAACATTGATATTCAACACTCATTAATACAAATTAACAATAAGCTCATCATTATAAATCATCAATACAATAAATAAAAATGCTCATCAATACCAATTTTTCATATTGTCACACTGTATTTCTTATTTATAACTATTTAATTTACTTTCTGCATTAGCCCAATACATTCTCGTGGGTGTAGTTAACGAAAGCTGTAGATATCCAAAGATATCGATCTGTAGACACCCAAAAGTATGAAACTATAGGTCCCCGAAGGCATCAAACTGCAGAGACACTATAGTCTCGAAATAAAGACACCATTGGTGTCAAACTATAGCCGCTACACTATAACCTTATAGGCATGCCTATCTATCCACCAATAAGACATTAAAGTAGGCATTGTAACATTTTCCTTTAACCATTTGTCAATTTCATAATTCATATATTGACAGATCATATGATATTCATTTGAAATCATAAAATTTGTATTTGAATTCCTACATCCAAGTCATAACTTACCATCATTAGAAGGTATTTAATCACACTTGTATAATCATAGGATACACATATAATCAGTAAATATGCATATAAATTATCTATATACATGTAAATTTCCTTTCACATACATTATGGTCAATCTTAAATTTCAATGTTTAATCACCCAATTCATATTGGTTAAATCGTATTTCATTTATTTCTAAGTCGTATTTCATTTATTTCTAAGTGTTATAAAGTTTCATAAACATCTGAGAAGGTTCGGATATGATTCAGTAAAAATAAAAAACGAAAACAAACTCAAAATAGTGTAATTTCTTTCCCGTCATATCCCCTGCTCAGAATTTATTCCTCCACTTGTTAAGAAATTTTCACATAGAAAATGTTCAAATTAGGTTTTCATTTTTTCTATACATTTATTTCAATATTTCTCTAGTTTCTAAGCATAAAAAATTAGGCCATTTAGACTTCTAAATCATGAGATATACACCAAACATCACAAGTTGCTCCAAAATAGGGGTAACATCAGGTCAACATTTTCAATCTCAAATTCCAATGCCATTCATCCATAATTAGGTTAGGGACTTCTAGTTCTATTTATTAAGTTTCATCTTCAATAAAAATTACCCAATTTATAGGTTTGTAGTTCAATTTTTGGCTAAAACAATGGGACTAATTTAAACAAACCTAAGACAGAATTCCACTACACGTTACTCTCTTGTCATATTCAGTCAATTCCATGCAAATTAACACCAAGACACCATTCTAGAAACCATTCCATGTCCAACTGAATCTTTTCATCCATTCAAACATACACATATAGAAATTAAACTAAGTGTAGTCCCAAACCTTGAAATCGGGCTTCTCCTTTATTAAAGCAATAAAACAGTGAATACTAAATGAACTATGAAAAGATAATAAAGCAACAGACAATTAAGCTAACAAAGTAATAATTTTAGTAAATAAACAAGAAACACTGCAGTAGATGAATAACAAAGCAAGCAAACAGAGATCGGGTGAATGAGGTGCGGTGGTCTCCTACCCCTCTCAAGGTTCTCACACTAGCTCTCGCCTTCTGCTTCAGCTTATTCTCACCAGATGGTTGAAGGCTTGGTTTTATTTCCAACTCTCTACCATATTTCTCTCTTCTTCATCGACTCTCTCTATTCTCTTCTCATTTTCCCTTCTTTCTTTTTATTTTCTCTCTCCTGAAGTGTCTCTGATGTCTTAAGTGAAGAATGAAGAGTAAATAAAATGAAGAATTGAATGTCTATGTAATGTGTCACCACCTCCCTTACTCCTTCTATTTGTAGTATGTTTTCAGTCTAGGTTTTTGAGTTGTCCCTCCTACAGATGACATCTAACAATTTGATAAATTAAAGAAAAATAGGTCATGGGAGTGCATGAGTTGGTCACAGGTCACCCCCATGCAGTTATGGTCACGAGTCACGAGTGCTTAGCCATGGTCATGGGTGACTTACATGGTCACAGCTGTGACCTTAATTTATGACATGCAATTAATGTGTGACTCCCATTTTCATGCAAAATTACTATAATTTCCAATGTAGCATTCACAATACAATCTAATTAACATCCATGCAATATTCACATCATTCTTACCCAAATCACCATAAATTTGGATTAAAAGCTAACCAAAATCAAGGTATGAATGCAAACAAAATTCAATAAAAATTAGAAACAACAATTCCCCACACTTAAACTATGTTTGTCCTCAAACAAATTAAAGAACACTGGACTATACAATAACAATCAATGGAAAGAACAATTTTCCCAAATAATAGTCAAAGATATCAACGATCATTTCAATAAGCACAACCTAAGAACATGAAACTCATAATACTCCATGACCAAGCTATTATTTGCATATTTAGCCAAAATCAATAGGTACTTCAATTCAAAGAACCATCAACAAATGTGATAGGCATTCACTCTATTCTCCTATGATAAACATTCACTCTACTCTCCATACTCTTAAGCATTCAAAGGTAGCATAATATACTCACTCATCATTTATTTCATGTAAGGCTTCTATCATAAGCTTACTTACCAATCCAATCTCCACCACTCATATTAAACACAAACATCAATTAGAACATCTTTATATAGGTTGTAATGGGGTCGAGCTAAGGTAGGAAAAAGGAAATTGCAATTTAAAACCATAACACAAATTGAGCATTTAAAATAATACAAAACAATAAATCATAAAACACTCATTTAGTTCCTCTCATTTAACAAAATTAACACTTCCCATTTTTCCTTCTCTCCTCTCTTTTTCTCATTTCTGGTCATTTCTCTTCCTTCTGTTCTTTTCTATTTCTTTTTTCCTTGTTGATTTTTTTGTTATTATATTTCTCATTTATTTATTTAGAACAAGATCAAGTTTAGAAGAAAAAAATGTAGAGGAGAGATACAAATTGTTACAACCCTCCCCATTTCTAACTCAAAAGCCAAATATATGCTATGATTTCCCCACACTTGTTCAAACAATTATTCTCTGAACCCAATCGTACACACTGAAATGCTCAACTTGTCTTATGGTAGGTGTCATGAAGAGTTTAAACAATCAAGGTCAAGGCTCATTTTTAGGTTTAAATAAAGAAAAGGTTTCTTTTAAGCGCAAAGGGGCTCATTAAAGGTGACATTGTGGCGGATTTTTAAGCAAAAGGGGTAAATCCTAATTGCCTTCATCATTTCAATGTTTACATAAGTTTATGTGATCTCAACTAGTATTTGCAAACAAGTTCTAGAGTTCCTTAAGTATGAAAGAACGCTCGTAACAAAGAATACTTAAATTTGACATTGAAAAGTTTAACAGGCTCAAATTCTTACCAAAGAGAAGTGTCATTCATCTATTACAATAGGTTAATGTCCTTTTAATAGAAATCCAAGTCAATCAGTCTAAGCATGTAAGTATACTCATTCACTCATATTATGCATTTCTAATCCCAATCGAGTTTATGCATCTCTAACTATTAAATGGGAAAACATACATAATACATTTATAATGATTTTTTTTACTAATACCCCCCAACACTTGAACATCACACTATTCCTAATATGATACAAAAAAGTAAAATAGGGGTCTAAGACAAAAGACAAAATTAACAAAAGCAGGACAAACATTAAAAATAAAAGAAATTAAACTAACAAACAACAAAGAAAGGGGTAGAAATATGATACGAACATCGAGGTGATGACTGCATTGATCTGGTGTGGAAAGTGGTGTATTAGGTCGAGGAATGAAGAATAGTTGCAAGGAAAAATAGATAATAGAGACAGAATAGTCATCCTGTGCACACAAAGAAAATAAACTAAGTTAAGGTTCACTAAGAAAATTAACAACAAACAAATAATTGAAAAAATTAGAAATTAAATAGGTTGCTTTTTTAACATCTTGTAGTTGGACGTCTCAATGGTCATGCTCAAGGTAGATTGCTCAAATTGATTAATTCCACCATTTCCTCCTTTTCATATGGATCCGTCTCCAAGAATTTTCCAAATACTTCCTCAGTTGCATCCATTAGCAATTGGTAGCATTCATCACTCTCTTTAACCAAGTCTAGCTTCTTTTCTTCTTCTTCCTGCAAGGCAAAATCAAAATTGGGAGCTTTAACTTGATCAACAAAAGAATAGTCTTCAAAAATAGTTAAAGTAGGAATAGGTTCAACATTAAAGAGTGAAAATTCTACTGTTTCTCTTAAGACTGTCATGGTCAATGTCCCATTCTTCACATCAAAGTGTTGGTAGTGGCCATAAAAGGCCTCCTTAAGAGTATGGAGTGCTCCTTTTCTTTCTCCTTCACTTTCCCCATTTCTACGACAATAAAGTCTACGGGCACAATCAATCCTCCAACTTTCACCAACTTGTCTTCCATTATTCCTTTCAGATAATGGATTGACCTATTAATAATTACAAACTCTTGTTCGTAGGTCTTAAGCATCTAAATCCAATTTCTTATAAATAGAGTGAGGCATAAGATTTATGCTTGTTCCAAGATCAAGCATATCTTTAACCTTATTACCATTACCTATTGATACTTGCATGATAAAATATCTTGGATCTTTCGATTCGAGGGTAAATGCGCTGCAGAATTGCACTTACTACTTCCAAAACTAGCACCTTTTCATTAAGCTCAAACCTTTGTTTCTTGGTGCATAGTTCCTTGAAGAACTTAATATAAGTTGGAATGTTCCTAATCACGTCTAACAAGGGAAGATTAACATTAACCTTAGAAAGCATGCGATACAGATAGGAAAACTACTCATCTTGTTTCACTTATTTAAGACGAATTAGATATGGATTTTGTGGTCGATAAGGATCTATTGTCTTGTGCAGTTTTTTTCCTTCATTGTCCTTGATGTCATGCTTAAGTTGTTCACACTTTTGAATGTGACTTAAAGAGTTTCTCATATTGTTTTCTCATTCTGCTCATCTTCTTCTTGGGTGAGGCTTTCCTTCTCTTAATTATGAACATCATACAACGCAGAAGGAAACTCAACATGATTATCAATCACTTTACCACTTCTCATAACAGTGATTGTTTAGGCTTGCTCGGGTTGACTACACAAACTTCCCTTTTGATTGTTATGCATTTGAGCTACAAGTTCCCCTACTTGAATCTCAATCCTCTTGACAGATGCTTCTAAGGAGTCAAATCTCTTATTATTCATTTCTTGATTCTAAGTTGTAATCAAAATGAATGCATTCAGGCTTTCCTCCAAAGAAGTCTTTCTCGATAGGTTGTCATTTAAGGATTGACCTTTGAAAAATTTTGGCCTCTAAAAATTTTGATATTGAGGTAAGGGTTGCATCAATGGATTGTTGGTCCTCTAAGAGAAATTTTGGTGGTTTCTCCAACCAGGGTTGTAGGTGTTCGTGTATGGATCATTTTGATCCCTTAGTTGAAAACTATTAAGTGAGTTAACTTGTTCTTCCCCATCGAAAGTTTTGTAAGAATACATACAAACATTCGCTCCATGACCATAAGTTCCACATATACCACACTTCTTGGTTTACAACATTCTAAGGTAGTCTCATAGTTAACATTTTTACATGCCTCGTTAACTCAACTAATTGCATAGTCAATTCTTGATTCGAGCTCACTTCATGAACTCCAGCTCTTCTTCCCATCACACTCTTTTGTTGAGAATTAGCCCCCAATATTTTGAAGATTTCATACATTTCTTCAGCTGTCCTCTCTCCTACAGCTCCTCTTGTTGTATTGTTCATTGTATACTGGCACTGTGCATCAACCCATTATAAAAGAATTGGTTTAGCATGTGAAGCAAAAATCAATGGTATGGACATTATATCAATAAGAGCTTAAAGCATTCCTATGCCTCGTGGAATGGCTCTCCCTCCATCTGAATGAAGACAGCTATCTTAGTGCGTAACTCAGATGTCTTTTGATGGGAATAGAACTTTCCCATGAATTTGTTGTACACCTCCTCCCATTTAATCAAAGGAATTGGAAGGAAGGGTCATTAACCATGTCTTAGCCAGATCCTTCAGTGTGTATAGGAAACATCTCATTCTGAGTTGATCTTCATTTAATCCATCCAATGGAAAGGTTTGAAGAGTGGTATAGAATTCCCAAATGAAGTTTAAAGGGTCTTCATTAGGAACACCATAGAATAATGGCAACATGTTATAATGGATGCTCTTCAATTCATAATTCTTAGCTGCCTCTTCTAAACGTATGCACAAAGTGGCAGTATCAATCACTGTTCTAGCATACTCCTTCATCACTAACTTCCTTTAACCCATTTTGTGGTTATTCACTTGATCTTCACACTTGGGTTCCTCGCGATCATCTTCAAAGTCCCCTTAAGGTCTTTCTCTTCGATGTATGTTATCAACAAAAGGGACAGGTACTGTAATATTGTGCCTCCTAAAATTGTTAAGAGATTAAAATGTTAGATTGAGTCACATGAGTTATTTCATTTAAGAATTTACGAGGTACATTTTATTCACATGCATAATATTCGTATACACATATGAATCATGATTTAGAAAACACTATAAGATAGTATATACACTCAATTGACATATTTCAAGGTATGAAACGAAAATGAATGTGATATGAATGTGCATTCCCAATGTTTTGCACTTTGATTTACCAATATCATGAATTGATGGATTATAATTAGTGAATTGGGAATTTATTATTACAGTTGAGTAATTGATGAGGTGATATGTGCATCTAGTTTAAGAAAAATGTTAAAGAGCAAGATAAATTTATCCATGGGAATTTAGGTTGATTAGGCCTATGAAATGGTGACATGTGGCATTGGGAATAAGTGACAAATGGCTTAGTTAAATGGAAAACAAGTGGCTTAAGTATAATTAGGACAAGTGGCCCTTTAAGTTTGTGACAAATGGCACTTTAGACTTATGCCCTATGGAGTAACAGAATGGTGACATATGTAGTTTTACAAATGGTGACATATGTTTGGTGACATGTGTAGCCTTACAATTGGTGACATGTGTAGCCTTACAAGTATTGACATATGGAGGACTAAAATGAGTGACATGTGGAGCCTAAAGTAAGTGACAAATGGACCAGTAGAATAGTAACATATGGACTAATAGAATGCTGACACATGGATCAATGGAATGATGACACATGGATTAGTTTGACTTTCTTAAATTTTCTAGAGAAAATGGATGGAAAGGCAATAGAAGTAAGACTAAAGGCCTGCCATAAGGTTCAAAGAGGGAGAAAAATGAAGATGAGAAGAGAAGGAGAGAAAAAAAGGGAAGAGGAGAGGAGAAGGAAAGAAGTTATCAAGGTAAGTTGAAATTTCGGTTTCAATTTCATCTTTCTCTTTCAATCTATATTTCATATTCTTAGAGCACAAATTTGAAACAACTCAAAGAATGAAAGTTGTAGATATAGGTCTTAACTTGATCTCTGTGAAAGTGGATTGAAAAAATAGTGACTAAAGCTCAAGTTATGATTGTTTCCCTAATACTACCTGTGATAGACTCCTATGTAGGAACCTTGTATTATTTCCTAATTTTTAAGGACGTTAGAGCCCAAATTAGTTAAAGTATAAAACATAAAAAATGATTATTGTTGTCTTATTAATCCTTCTGTAAAACTGTTTTATTAGGAGATTTATTGATAATGAATTATTAAGGGTTGAGTATTGGTTGTTAGTCTACTTCTTACCAAAAACAGGACATAATTTGAATGGAGATTATATTTTAAAGGGAGATGTTGTTTGTATAATTTTTAGATATATTAATACTAATTGAAGTCTAGTCTCGGAGGCAAAAAATCATGGCATTTGGATCTTTATAGAGAGTTATGATTAAAAGAAGATAACATGTTCATTAAAGAACATTAGGAAGGAAAGGATGTAAACATTCCACATAAGATTAGGTTAGCTTGATAGTTGAGGAGACAATAAGTTGAATTAGTAAGTGAATTATTAACCTATTGACATATGTTAAAATAACATTTATGATGATTGATTAGGGATGAATTTGGTTATGGTGGTGTATGAATATAAGATACATGTTTGAGTACTGATATGTGCTTAATTGTTGATATTTTTAATTATTTTCACTTAGCGATTATTGATATAAAAATGTTTAAAATACTCACTTTAATTTATATTTGATTTTAGGTACAATTTGGAAGCAAAGAAATTAAAGTGAGTTAAAAGCACGAAATTTGGACTATTTTCTGAAGAGCAATTCTCGCTTGCTTTCATGGAGTGGACAAAGAAAATTAAAAGATGAAAATTGGAAGACAAAGAAGAAAACAAATTTTAATTAAAAAAAAAAAGAGGCAGCATGAAAACGTTGCGTTGAAGCAGCATTAACGCTGCTTGGAAACGCAGCGTTTATTGCTTCAACTCAGCGTAAACGCTGCGTAGATGGAGAAAGCAAAGACAGCATAAATGCAAGGAGCAGCGACGCTTCTGCAAGGGACGCAGCGTTTGATTAAAACACAGATGATACACACAGCGTGGGAGCACGCAAGCAGGAGCAGAGGTTTTTAAGTGAGCAAGAGTTTATTTGTCTTGTCAAGCTATAGTGAGGAGGAGCGACCACTACGATCTTGAAGCGAGAACGATGGCGGCGAAGAATAGACACGATGGGCGGAAGCGAGAGAAGAGTGAGCGCAGCGAGAACCAAGTAGGGGCCGGCGCGGTAAAGAGGCTTCACAAAGCGACGGTGGCGTGGGCGTGAGTCCGAAATTTCTTTGTTGTGGCTTGGAGAGGTAGCAGGTGTGAAGCGCAGGGGCCGAAGGTTTTAAGGGTTGGAGAAATAAATTGTCAAATCGATGAACAGTAGAGTGAAGCTTTGGGCAGTGAAGAACTAGAGAATTTTTGGCTAAGGATTAAGACAGGGATTGAAGCAATTTATCGAGAAAGACCCATGAAGAGCTAAACGTCCCGACACCGGTTCGGAGGTAAAAGTCGACGCCGACGACCCGGGTTAAGTATTTTTATTATTATTTTGTTGTTTCTTTCTCTCATTAAAAATTGATTGTGTTGTCCTATTTTGATTAATTAGGTTTTTGTATGGATAATCGAATTTTCGTTATTATTGGTTATTTGTGTAGGAACCTATTGGGTATTGTGGATTGATGATTTTAATGCGTTCATTGAATTGTCAATTTCAAACCTATTGCTAAATTTCAATTTAATACGTAATTGTTTTATTGAAATTCATTTTAGCGACTAATGATTCTTAATCATTAGGGATAACATGACCTAGGTTAAATAACTTGAGCTTATGTGGTTGTTGCCTTGATTAATCGGTTTTCCTAATTAAGTAATGCTCTTGCCTAATTAAATCTAGAGATCGTATCCTAGGTTGTTAGGTGGTTAGGTTTAATCAACGATCGTATCTTGATTAAACAAAACCTAAGGAAAACTCGAGTTAAATTTTTAATCACGATTAATAATTTCTAAGAGGTTAAAGAACAACAAATTAATAAAATGTGCTTAATCGAGGGTGTAGGCGAGATTGAACGAAGAACCGGATCCTCTTGAATTCCCACATTTATCATTTTATTGCATGTTTTCTTTGTTTTGTTTTTATTAGTTAGTTTCATTTTATTTTGTTCTTTTAAAAATCCAAAACCCCCTTTAGTGTAAACACCGATTGATTTCTTTTCATAAACTTTACACACTCTCTCGTGGGATCGACCTAGACTTGCCCTCGCTACTGATGAGTAGTCTAGTTATTTTAATTTTGACTAAGCGAAGCGACACGCGGTCAAATTTTGGCCTTAGATTTTGGGGAGTGTGGTGTTTTAGTTTTTGTTTGTGTTTTAATTGGTGTTTTGTATATATTTGTTCGTGATTGATTTCTTTTACATTATTTGGTGATCTTTTCATTTTGTTCGAAAAAATTGTTATGGATAAGTAATTTCTTTTATAATTCATATTCTCATTCCTATAACAATGTTTGGACTGATCAACCTAACTTTTGTTATGGATGGGATAATCAGTGAAATTACTTCCATGATAGTTTGCAGGACACACAACAATTACGGTGCAGGACGAAGCTTCCTATCACAACTCGGACCATCTGGAAGAGTTGATGTTACAATTGCGGGAGAATACTTTACAATTCCAGCAGGATGGAGGGCAATTTCCAGAAGACACATATTCTAGCACCCAAAATTTGGAGAGCCAACATAATTCACTTGCATCTTTAGAAGAACTTGTTAATACTATGGCTGCTAACAATTTGCAATTTCAACAGGATATGCAGCAGGAGATGCAAGAATTCGACAAGAGACAAAAGCTAGCCCATCTGGTTCAGGTGCATCTTTAGAAGAACTGGTTATCAAATTTGTTGATGACACTTTGCAATTTCATCAGGAGACAAAGGCACACCAACAAAGGATGGAAAACCTACTGGGTCAGATGGCAATAAGCCTTGATCACCTGGAGTCGCAACGAGAAGAGGTGCAACCATATCAACCCGAGGTGTATCCAATCGAAGTCTGTGCGGAAAATTTGCAAAGTGATGAGGAGCTTGAGAATTTTGAGGTCAACCCTCAACGAATTGTTTGTGTCGAAGAAGTCGAGAAGGAGCTCGAAGCCACAAAGGACATATCTTTTAGCTCGGAGGTAAGTACTGAGTCCATATTTATTTTGAAACTAACTCCTTACCTTTACATTCTGAGTGGAGGAATTGAATGATGAAGAAAAAAAGTGAAGAGGCGTTTGAAATATTTCTGGCGTATGGACTCGGTCCGAATTAAGCAGCTGAGGATAGGGAAGATACTAAAGGTGGATGATGATCGAATAAGGCCCTATCCGGAATTACCTCACGTGGAAGAGCCGCATGTAATTTCTGAAGATCACAATTTTGTCACGTGAGGAGAAAAAGGAGTCGAGCCGACCTACCCTAAACAAAGCGCTTCTTGGGAGGCAACCCAGGAAGTAAATTTCTTTTCTTTTACATTTTAGCATTACTTTTTATTTGCATGTGTTTTTGAATTTGTTTGTTTTACTTGTTTTAAGTTTTCAATCAAAATGAGAGAAGAATAAAACAAATGAAGCAAACATTTTCTCATTTTCTATTGCTTCTAGGATTATATAATCATGATTGGAGTGTGGATTGACTGGATAATTTCATAGCAACTTTAGCATGTACTTTTGCTCTTGTGATTGGTTGATATACATTATCTTTAGAAGAGTAGTGACTAATGGTAGAACAAAGCGGTGAGAATTTGAGCCTTATTTGGTGACATATTCATATCAGTCTCATTGCCTTTTGATAATGTGTGACCTTCATGACATGTACGTCTTGATTTTGCATTGAATTTCTATTCGAGACCATATTTTATCACATGCATTGACATGAATATGATTAGGCATTCTTTGTTTTCATAAGCTACATTGGCCAAATGACCTACCCTATTGACATGATTTTTCCCTTGATAAACCCCTTTGAGTTTTAACATTTCTTTTTGTATAAACCACATTTATGCTTTTAAACAACCAAATGTCCTACCCAAGTCATAAAGTTAGTAGAACATTTGTGATTGTTGAGTTTGTGGATGTACAAAATGCTAAGTGTGGGGTGTGCATATGTGAGGTCGATTATAATTTTGGGAAGTTATTTTATGTCTTATCATTGAGATTCCCATGTTGATGTAGTTTATTTTAAAAAATTTAAAAAATGAATGAAAAAAAAAAAGAAAGAAAGGAAATTGAAAAAAAAGAAAAAGAAAGAAAAAGAAGAAAAAAGAGAAGAAAAAAGAAAAAGGAATTATTGAAAATAATTATCAAGGAAGAATTGCATATGTGTTTAAAAGTGTTTATGATTTATGCATCTTCCTATAGTTGTAATGATTAAGTTATTTGAGAATGTTGAATATGAGGTTGAGGTTTCTTTGAAAGGTTCACTCTTGTTATTTCATTGAGAAAAATTGTATGAGTGATTCCTTTGGATTGATTTGTGCTTTATGTGGTTTGTGTGTGAGAGCTGAATAAGATTGTGAAAGATAAATGTTGCATTTATTATAGCTGACGGTACCCAGTTGTTAATGAGTGTTACTTTTGTTTCACTAGTTTTGATGGCTTTTATGCTACTTGACCCAAATATACCTCACCTTACCCTTGCCCACATTACAACCTTTAAAAGTCCTTTGATTCATGATTCTGCACGTGAACATTAGTGGTGGAGAAATGAAATGATATGCAAAGTTATGGATTGTCATGTTCATGAATGGTATTGAGTGTACCCTTTAATATATTTTTGTTAAACACATTTTCCGAGTCTACCATTAGATTGCTCAGTTTTTAAAGATATTGAATGTTGATTGATCATGAGTAAAAGCTTAGAAAGTTGATTTCTTGCTATGATGTTTGAAAGTTATTCATCTTTGCTTATGGTTATATTGTCTTGGAAAAATATGGGAATTGAGTGAATGTTTTGGGTCAATGAGCTTAATTTGAATGTTTTGCCCGAGGACGGTCAAAAGCTAAGTGTGGGGGTATTTGATATGTGCTTAATTGTTGATATTTTTAATTATTTTCACTTAGCGATTATTGATATAAAAATGTTTAAAATACTCACTTTAATTTATATTTGATTTTAGGTACAATTTGGAAGCAAAGAAATTAAAGTGAGTTAAAAGCACGAAATTTGGATTATTTTCAGAAGAGCAATTCTCGCTTGCTTTCATGGAGTGGACAAAGAAAATTAAAAGATGAAAATTGGAAGACAAAGAAGAAAACAAATTTTAATTAAAAAAAAAAAAGCGATGAAAGCAGCTGCGTTGAAGCAAAGATTAACGCCGCTTGGAAGCAGCGTTCTTGCTTCAACTCAAGTAAACGCTGCGTAGATGGAGAAAGCAAAGACAGCATAAGCGCAAGGAACGGCCTTCGCTACAAGCAAGGGACTTGACGTTTTGATTAAAAGCAGATGATACACGGCGTGGGAGCACGCATGGCGAGGCAGAGGTTTTAAGTGAGCAAGAGTTTATTTGTCTTGTCAAGCTACTGATGAGGAGGAGATAGCCAGCTACTGATGCTTGAACGAGCCTGATGAGCGCGAAGA
This sequence comes from Erythroxylum novogranatense, assembly GCA_029891385.1. NCBI lineage: Eukaryota > Viridiplantae > Streptophyta > Magnoliopsida > Malpighiales > Erythroxylaceae > Erythroxylum > Erythroxylum novogranatense. Next base: position 233,215 of record JAIWQS010000107.1, read on the forward strand.
ATAGACACAGTGGACAGGAAACAGAGAAGAGTGAGCAGCGCAGGAACCAAGTAGGGACGGTAGCTGTAGAGGCTTCTGAGTGCGGCGGTGGCGTGGGCGTGAGTCTCGAAATCGCTTGGGTTGGAGAGGCAAAGAAAGTGGCCTTGAGGGCGGAAGGTTTAAGGGTTGGAGAAATAAATTGTCAAATCGATGAACAGTAGAGTGAAGCTTTGGGCAGTGAAGAACTAGAGAATTTTTGGCTAAGGATTAAGACAAGGATTGAAGCAATTTATCGAGAAAGACCCATGAAGAGCTAAACGTCCCGACACCGGTTCGGAGGTAAAAGTCGACGCCGACGACCCGGGTTAAGTATTTTTATTATTATTTTGTTGTTTCTTTCTCTCATTAAAAATTGATTGTGTTGTCCTATTTTGATTAATTAGGTTTTTGTATGGATAATCGAATTTTCGTTATTATTCGGTTATTTGTGTAGGAACCTATTGGGTATTGTGGATTGATGATTTTAATGCGTTCATTGAATTGTCAATTTCAAACCTATTGCTAGAATTTCAATTTAATCCGTAATTGTTTTATTGAAATTCATTTGTAGCGACTAATGATTCTTAATCATTAGGGATAACATGACCTAGGTTAAATAACCCGAGCTTATGTGGTTGTTGCCTTGATTAATCGATTTTCCTAATTCGTAATGCTACTGCCTAATTAAATTTAGAGATCGTATCCTAGGTTGTTAGGTGGTTAGGTTTAATCAACGATCGTATCTTGATTAAACAAAATCTAAGGGAAAACTCGGGTTAAATTTTTAATCCAAGATTAATAATTTCTAAGAGAGGTTAAAGAACAACAAATTAATAAAATGTGCTTAATCAAGGTGTAGGCCGAGATTGAACCGAAGAACCGGATCCCTACTGAATTCCCCACATTTATCATTTTATTGCATGTTTTCTTTGTTTTGTTTTTATTAGTTAGTTTCATTTTTATTTTTGTTTTTTTTTAAATCCAAAACCCCCCTTTAGTGTAAACACCGATTGATTTCTTTTCATAAACTTTACACACACTCTCTGTGGGATCGACCTAGACTTGCCACTGCTACAGTAGTAGTCTAGTTATTTTAATTTTGACTAGCGAAACGACACGCGGTCAAGTACTAAATACATTATATATTTGTATGTATAAAGGCTCAGGAGCTACGAATCAAGGAGCTCGTACCAAGGATTGTTAAAGTCAAAGGAGTGTACACCTTGTTCTGAGCTGAGTTGAGGAAACCATATCTCTCAAATGGGATTAGATCATCCTAAGACATACATGATGACTTGTATGTAAATTTTGAACCTTAGTAATGCATAGTAGAATTGAATCTCAAATAAATACTAGTATACTTGTGTATTTAATAAGCAACATTGTTTTAAATAACTCGTACTTGGAATGCAACTAATGTTTTAATACATATTTTGATAAATTATATTATTTTTAACAAACTTGCACTTTAAGTGAAAAGGACAATATTTGATTTTCTGAAACTACATTTTTGAAAAACTTTGCACTAGGAGTGCAAAAGATGACTTTTATTGCATGAAATAATGTTTTGAAATTTACATATGCATAATCTGTAGCACCCCACTCCCGCCAGACTCGAACCCGATATCGATGGTGATATCCGAGCCCGTGACCCGCGAGGGTGGTATGTTAGAGCAGACAATGCAGTTTTAAAAACTCATTATGACATTTTACTTTTTGAAAACACTCGAGTGCGTAGAAATCAATAAACAATTTGGGCCCGCGATATGGAAACATTTTTTTATACAAAATCATTTTCGATCAAATACTATTTCAACACTCAAATCAGTTCATATACATATAATCATAGCCAAATCGGGCCCAATACAATTTCAGTACTAAATGCGGAAATACAAATTTACACATAAATCAGAAAGACTCAAATGCAGACATGAGACTGATCTCGACACGAACTCGACTTGCTTCGTGATCATACTCCGTTTGTCTAACGGGTACTCGTAAATCTGAAAATAATTGCAATATTGGGTGAGTTTGCGAACTCGGAGAAACCATCATCGATGGTTCACCCAACTCATGCATTCACAATTCAAATTATCTCATATTATCAAATCCAAATTATCTCATGCATTGTCGCTTTTACATATTCAATATCACCATATAACACTTATCAGACGAATATACAACATTAACACCTTTTTCCCATATTCACACATCAAAGCTACACTCATGAACTTTCCCATTATTATCCATTCTTTTTACGGGTTGTGTTGGCGCCTAATGAGAATGTAATTGAGACACACTTAGGAGTAGGAGAGCCCTCTGGTATACTGACTCCCTCGAGCTCAAGGCTCGGTTCGATGTGATAATCACATTTTAGGCAAGTAGGAGAACCCTCTGGGTATGCACTACTGCCCGCTCACATTAGGGATAGGAGAGCCCTTTGGGTATGCACTAATCCCTCTCAGTGGCAGCTCCAGTCACAACCATTATTAACCAATTATGGAATTCGTTTATCACAATTATAAGGTGTTTCACCTTTTTCTCGGCCCACATTCAGTCACAGACATATATATACAATGCACATCACATTCACAATCACTTCATAGTAGCATGCACATACAGTATACACAGTTTGCACTTCAATATCACATTCAAATACTTGGACACCCGTGGTCCAAATCAATCAAAACAAACATATATCCTCTCGTTTCTCCACATGGCATCATTGCAAGATATTAAACACATAAAGGCTGAGGAACCAACTAGGTTACTCACCTGAACTTCCTAGCTGTTGCCTGGTAGCTCCAACACTTTTCGTGGATTATCGATCCATCGACTCTATAACAATCAATTAATTTCATTCATTACAAGATGCACAGTCAAAATAATTAATGATGCACATGCCTTGAATAAAAGAGGTACTATGCCTATTCATGATTTCCCCGGTACCATTTCCCATTTTTCCACTTTCTTGAGTCAAATACTAACTTTTCGTTCAATTGCTCAATAAAGGCTCAATTCAATTTAATAACATGTCTGGAACTCCCAATTTCAATTCTCATATTGGTCAATTTATCACGTCACACTCGCTAGGATATTACCTCAAAATCAATAGCACTATTCTCTAGGTCAAAATCAGCCTTTCTGCTCAGTTCCTAAAATTCCCAGTAACGTTGAATTCACTTTCAAAGTCTCACATTATGCCCCAATTACTCAAAACAAATCTTAGGATGCAATACAATCATATTTCTTAACTTTCTTTCACTAATTGAGATCACAAAAACCTCAATTCAGACTCTCTTTCTTTTCCTCAATCGTAGACCTCGTTCTCTAGTTCCTAACAAATCAAACATCACCTCAATAGGAGGTCTACACAATTAATTATGCCTCGAAAACCAAATTAAAGCAGTTGAAATTCGACCCGTGGCGACGCAGGGACGCTCGTCGCGACGTGCTGGAGTCGTTCGTCGTGGCGTGTAACACCGCTCGCCACGGCGAATGATTCCTTTGGGCTCGCCACGACTTGTGGGAGAGGGCTCGTCGCGGCGTCTATATTTCACGCTCACCGCGGCATCCCACCTTGCTCGTCGCGGCGTCTAAGCATTTTCCTCGTCGCGACGTCTAAAATATTTTCTCGTCGCGACGTGCGGCCTGGTTCGTCTTCTCCGATTTCCTTTTTCCTCTTTCTCTCTCTAAAACCAGTATTAAACACCCTTAACTACCCAATCCTTTATAATAAATGCCATAATTACATCAAACAACATTAAATAACAACATTTAAAACCATTAAACTTACCAATCGAAGCTCAATCCCTAAACCTTAAAATCTCCGAAAATCTCTTCCAACCTCTAACAATCACGGTGATCTCCTTAGCCAAACCCAACGTCAACCTCTCTAAGGTTTCCAGTTAGTCTTCAACCACAATGAAAAAAAAGCAAGCAAGAATCAAGAAGAAGACAAGAACGAAGATCACCGAGGAAGGAGAAAAGGGTTCGAGCCCTAGGAGAAGAGAATTTCCTTTCTCCTTTCGAAATTCCAAGGCATTAATAAGGCTAATTCCATATATCTCTTGTCCCCTTTTTCCTCATAGAACATAAATTTTTGTTACTCTTTCCACGATCATTTTCAGTCCAATTTGTCTCTAAATTTCAATGACTCCACATATTAATTTCTAAAATCATAAATTCTAAATTTCCATTGCCATTGGACAATTATTTCGGTCCAATACATTCAATCAGTCCGCCACTCGAAAAATTTCCGGTCCGGACATTTTCTCCTAATTATTCCAGAAACTTTTCTTAAAGTTCACTTTGTCACTTTCGATCACTCTAATGCGGTTCAATTCTACTATTCACCTAATTATTCCATAATTCCCAATATATCATAATCCAATCTAATTGTCTCACAAATTCACAATTCAAATCATTGACAAAATCAAATGCCGGGAAAATGTCATGAATGCATGTACCTACATATGCATATGCCAAATGACTCAGTCCTCTACAATTAGAGGCCAAATGCAGGTTCAAATCAGACTATGCAATGCAACAAACTAATTGTACCAATTGACCATATACCCTTCCCATCGTGGTCGGGATGTTACATAATCGATTCATATATATTGCATGTTTGTGTTCTCTTTTGGCTTAAAGTTATGGTAAGGTTCCATTTTATCAGTTGAACTGATAAATAAAGGCATGATGCCTTACTTGATTTTTGTACTTAATATTTGTATATGATTTTTGGGATTAGTGAGGTAATGATTGGTCAGTCGTGTGCTAGGTGCAACAGATTAAGTGACCCCGTACCTTGGCGTTGGTATATAAAGCCAAGTCCCATATCGATACCTTTCTACAGGACTTGCGGGTGATTCCACACCTAAGGTCTGGACACCAACGAGGTCATCACCTAGGGTCATGACGCTCTTGTCAACTGTAGTCTGGACTCACCATGGATGAAAGTCAAGTCAACACCAAGAATCGGTAAGTGTGTACACTAGTTTAGTCGACTAGTGGTGACACACATGATTATTTTGTCTTATTTTAATATTTATTTTCTAACCTTATTCGATTTATACATGTGATGTTTTTCTGCTTTTGTGTACTGAAACTGGAACCTATGTCCATCGAATGAGTGATTAATAGGTTAGGCTATGTGGTTCCTAACAATAGGCGTTGAGTCATAGGTTAGGCCTATGTGTTTCTATATCATGTATGTTCACTTCATTGGTTATCTATACTGTCCCAGTGTGTATCGAGTTCTATTTGCAATATCTATTATTCCGACTCACTGAGTACATAGTGTACTCACTCCCTCCGCTTTCCAACCATGCAAGTTAATTTGGTGAGCTTGAGGCTCTGAGTGTATCGTGTGGTCTTTTGACATTTTCAGGTCATTACATCACGTGGATAGTCTTTGTTTTATACGTTTGTTGTATAGTGGCCCATAAAATGTTTTTATTAAGTTGGATATGTTGATGTGTTTTATAATTTTGTAAATTAACTTTTAACTGTCTTATGGTTTGTAAATAACCTTATGTATAAACCTTTTGTACTATTGTTGAGATTGCTCTTAAGTGGACTTAAAAATCTAAAAGTTATGGTAGAGTTTTAAATGTGACCATAGAAATGCGTTTAAAACTGATTTATAAGTTTTTAATTGAGTTTTGGGCTTTTCAAAATACAACCATTATGTTGTCTAAATGTTTTCAAAGGATGTTCAATTAGTCTTGCATGGTCGAGTTAAAGAATGTAAGTGAGTATCCTTAGCACTGGGTATATGGCCATCATGTACTGATATAATCTTGGTTGTGATAGGTTCACTATCTAAAGGTCTCCTTCCTAGCATAACCCAAGTGAATTATCTACCTAAAATTCTCCTACCTAACACAAACTAACTACGGAAAGCAATAAATTAATAACAAAATTACAAAATGTCATCGTAAATGCCGTCATGAAATCATCATCACACATAATCTTAAATCCCATGATAAAGCGGGATCCGAGGAAGTTTGTTAGTACAATCTTACCCTACATAGTAAAAAGGCTATTTCGGTGACCCACATGCAAATGTGACAATAAAAGAGTGATGCGAGTTAAAGAGTGATGTAGGTTAAAGAGTAAATAAGCAAAGCAGCACGTTAAATAATTATGTAAATAAAATTACAATAAATATATAAATAAATAAAATAAAAATATATTTTAAAACTAAAATATAACTGTTGGACCCCGATTTTAAGTAGAATTTAGAAATAATAAGTAAAAAGAAATGAGTGTTATTATGTATATGTTTATGTATAAATGTATTTATACTTAAAGGAAGGTGGTGAGGAAAGAATCGATGGATTTTGATAATTTTAGGATTTGAATAGATTTGTATAGTTATGAAAGTTAAAGTGACTTAGTGGATTGATATGGGGGTTGAAAATTAAGAAATAAAGAGAAAAAGTTTGAAAATGTGAAGAATTAAGAAAGTTGACTTTTGGTGATAGAAAGTTGACTTGAGAGTTGATTTTTTGTTTGAGAAAAATTTGAGAAAATGCTCTTCTGGAAACTTGTAGCTTATATTATGAGCTTTCTGTCGCCATAAAGTTTGCAATTTTTCAATAGCGGGAGTGAAAGTTATGAACAGTCAAAGTTTAGGTGTGTTATAGGTTGACTTATATTAGGACTGAAGCTTTGACTGGAAAATTTACCTAGTTAGAGGTTAATTGAGCCTTGAAGTTCTTCATGAAAGTTGAAGGATTTGATTTGATCTTTATTTTGATATAAAGTATGAAATTTTTCGATTAAGGAATAATAAGTTATGATTTTTACAAGTTTCTGTTATGGTTTTTAGCATGATTAATAAAGGATAGAATGTTTGAATGGAAAATTGACTTCCTTAGAGGTCAAATTGATCATGAAAGTTGTAGGTGACTTTCCGATCTTCGCATTGATATAAAATATGATATGTTTGGACTTTGGAGTTGAAAGATAGAATTTTTCAAAGTTGAGTTATGACTTAGGGCATATTCTTTTGGACATGATCTTTGATTAGAAATTTGATCACATTAGAAACTGAATTAGTTGTGAAGCTCTACATGGAAGTTGTAGAAAGTCCTTTAAGCTTTCTATTGATAACAAATTTGTTAATTTTGGAATTTGGGAGCAAAAGATATGATTTGAAAATTCGAAAGTTTCCTCTGATCCAGATTTCATCCTTAGGCGTGGCCCGTCTAGTCTCTAAGTTCCTTAGACGTGCCCACACCTAATCGCTAAATGTCCTCCTCTTGCTCTTTTGCTTATAACTTTTTCGTTTGATATCCGATTGACTCAGTTTTTGAAGCGTTGGATTCCTAAGACAGTTAATTACATCTTCAGGGGAAATTTCTGATTTTATAAGATTAACTTGAGGACGATTAATTTAATCAAAGTGAGCTGAGAAATTTCTGAACATAGTTCAGTATTTTGAGAAATTCGGGATCTGTGGTGATTCGATTGAGGGAATTCTTAAGGAAAAATAAAATTAAGACATGGGGCTACAAATCATATGAAGAAATAAAATTTCAATTAAGCCCCTAAGACTTTTAATTTCTGAATTGAAGTTCGGATTAGTGTGCAGTTTTGGGTTAGGAATATCTGAAAGTATTTTTAGCATAACTTTTGATCTGGTAATCGAAATGAGGTGATTCTTGTTTTGAATTAAACTAGAGAAATAGGGCTACAATTGTTATGAAGATATCGAGTTTCAATTTTGTGATTAAGAATGTTAATTTCTGGATGGAAATAACGTGCTGAAAAATGTGTTAGAACATAAACATATCTGAAATGTTTGGAGCATAACTTTTGATTTAGTGCTCCGAATTGGATGATTCTTGTGGCATTATGAAATTAAAACATAGAGGAAAATTTCTCTAGAAGGAAGTTTTTTCAAATTATTTCATTTATCTGATCAAATTCTGGACGCAAAATGTCAGTTTTTAAAGGCTAAATGAAGGGCAAATCTGGAACTTCACTTAAAGGGTTATGTTCTTAAGCTTTAATGGAGGGGCATGATGGTCTTTCTTCACTCAGTTAATGAAAGCTTGAGTGCTGTCATTTGGAGGGCTGGAGAATCACGAAATAAGCAAAATGAGAGAAGAAATGAAAGAAAACGAAGAAGAAGAAGGAAAGAAAGAAGAGGGATGCGTCGGTGGTGAAGAGGAAAAGGTAAGGTTTCGGATTTTTTTAGGGTTTCAAGCCAGTTCTTCGTCGATTTCAAGAGGAAGCAGCAGATTCACGACAAGAAGGAGAAAATGAACGAAAATAAGAAGAAAGAAGGGAGAGGTGTGTTCGGTGGAAGCAAAGGAGAGAAGAAGAAAAGTTTCGTGGAAAGCTAGGGATTTTCATAGAAAAGAAGAAGAAATCAAGGGGTTCAAGGTTATTTTTTCATCTTTTCATCTTGTTTACAAAAGAAATGGATTGTTGTGTGAGAATGGAGAAAATCCTAGAGAGAGAAAGCTTTGAGCTTTGGATTTTTAGTGAGATGTTGGTTGATTTGGCTTAAGATTGATATGGATTTGAGTTTTCTCTAATTAATTGAAGTATTTATGCTTTAAGAGAGGTTTAATTTTGGAAAATTGTGATTAGGGTTTATGTTAATTTGGAGATTTTGAAATTATTGATTTAGATAGCTTAGAAATATGATCAATTGGTGAATTCTAAGGTAATTTGAGTAATTATGTATTTATGATGTTGAATTTGGGTATTTGTGGTTTAGAAAATTTAATTTGGAAGAAAGAAGAAAGGATTGGAGAAATTGATGATTAGGACAAGATGCAAGCATCGATTAGAGGTGGGTTTCATATTTATATTTTGATTTATAAGCTATATATGAGTTTTTGAAAATTTAAGAAAGCAAATATTGGGTTTTGAGAAATTCTTGTTTATATAAATGCTTGAAAATTATGATTAATGTTTGAAATTATGATTTCGAATGATTAAAGTTATTCGTTTAAAATGATTGTGATAAAGTAAGAAAACTTGAAATTCGTTGTTTATATTTGTTTTGATAAATTATGAAAGTCGATTGCATTCTTTGATTTGAAGGTTTTGATTAAGTAGAAATTATTATTAAATTCATTATGTTTGAATGTTTTAATCATTCCTATAAATGTTGCATCCTTTGATATTTGAAAGTGTTTGAAAACCTAAGACTTCCTAAAGCTTTTGAAATTGTTATAAAAATATCGTTTATGAAAGTGTTTGAAAATTTATGATTTGACTATTTTGAAAGTGTTTAGAAAGTATTGTTTATGGAAATGTTTGAAAATTAGGATTTCATAATACTTTTGGAAATTATTTGTGAAATATTGTATATGAAAATGATTGACAGATTTTGACTTCTAATTGCTTTTGAAATTGTTATAAAGTTTATGTAAAGGTTTGAAAAATTAGAATTTCCAAATAGTTTTGAAAGTGTTTCTAAACTATAGTTTCTGTAAAGGTTTGAAAATTTAGGATTTTCCAAATACTTTTGGAATTACTTATAAACCATTGTTTATGAAAATATTTGAAAATTTTGGGATTTCCGAATACTCTCGGAATTGGTTATAAAATTTTGTTTATAAACGTGTTTGAAAATGATGATTTCGAATACTTTGGAAATTGTATAAAAATATCATTTAGGCAAATGTGTGAAAACAAAATCTGATTTCGAATATTTTGGGAGTGTTATAAAGAAAAGTTATGATTTTCGACTATTTGGAATTTGTTAGAAAGTAGTGGTTAAGTTCAATTTTAAAAAAAGTGTTGCAAGTTTAAATGTTTGATGAATTAAAGAAATTTCTGAAATTACGAAAAAATAGTACGAAGGTTTAATTCATTGTTTTCAAATGGATTGAGAAAGCGTAGAAAGCATTGAGTTTTATTGTTTCGAATGGTTTGAAAAATGTTACAAGTTTTAATTGAGATAAGAAATTAAGAAAGATTATGAAATTATTTATGTTATAATGATTTAAGAAATCGTTTAAATTGTTAAATTTGTTATTTTCGATAGTTTGGATGATTTCAATAAAATGTTCTTCATTGTACATTCATTGATTTTGAGCGCTTTTGATATTATTGAAATAATTGTTGAATTATGTTTGAAGGTTTCAATCGGTATTCTAATTGTGCGTGCATTTTAAAATAATGTCGAATTTGCTATGTGAGAATTTCTATGTAAAATTATGCAATTTTGGAAATGTCAAGTTATACGATCATCCGATGATTGTTAAAATTATGTGAAATTTTGGAAATGTCAAGTTGTCGATCATCGATAATTTCTAACATTGGTTCTATGTTATATGAATCTCTTCGAGGTGATGACTTTGTGAATGTGAATGTGTCTTGTAAGACACAACATGAAAAATTGAAATTTTAAAATGTGCCTTGAAGCGTCTGATTTTATTAAGGATGAATATGAATTATGTGGGTTTGGTTAGGTCCCTCCGTAGAGTCGTGCAACTGTCTCCTTTGATAGCCTTCTCCGGCTGCCCTTGAGTGGCTTAGGAGTTCCGATTTTAGACTCCCCTCAGTTCTAATTGCATGAACCGCTATGTGGGAATGTGCGATTGTTCTATTAAAACGACCCAAACCATTTGATGTGTTATGTGTTTTGTTTTGTTTATGGTTGTGATGCATTCATGTTTTCAAAATTGTGCATGATTTGGAGGAACAATTGTGAGATTTTGAGAAAAGAGTTTTGAAATCGTGAGAATTTTGGAAATTGATTAAGAATGTTTTGAATAAATTGAAAGGCCTAAGAACTAAGTTTTGAAATTCTGCACATCGAGAAATGTTTAGAAATGATAAACATTTTATGAAATGATTTTGCTTATTTTTAGTATAAATATGTTATCCACGAGCAAAAGCTCACCCTCTTTCATCCACATCTCCAGATTTTTGGCGGAGATCGGATGGAAGACGATCACGAATTCAGTTCGATTTGTGCATGTTTTGTATTTATGTGTAAAGTTTGATGTTAGTGTATTCTTTTGGATTGTAAATAAATCCTAAAATTAAGTATGGATTTGAGTTTGTGTATGATTATGAGATCGAATATGCAAGTACATTATGGAATTGTATATTGTATTGAGGTGAATATGAATGGATTTGTATATAAATAGTGAATGTGTATTGAATATGTTTTGATCGTGTTGGATTGAGTTATGAATTATGGATGTATGAGTTTGTTTAGGAATGGGATTTGATTTGATCATGGATTATAAATTGTATATGAAATATGATGGTATTAAATTATGAATGGGATTGATTGAGATTTTATATGATCGATTGAGAATTATTGAAGTGTTAGGATTAGAATTGTGTTTCATTGTGTTTGGATGAAGTTGGTGATTGTGATTTATTGAAGTGTTTTAGAAATAGGCTGCGTTTGGTTATCTTTGAGATCCGGACGGAGGGTTCGGTGGATTTTGATGATTGTATGATTGATTTGGGAAATATAGAAGTGTTTTAGACCTTTGCGGGTTTTAGGTTAGATCAAACGCAATAGTTATCTTGCGAATTTTCGATAATAATTGGGATAAAAGGAGATTTGGAACTTGTATGGATATATAAGAATGTGATTAAGTATTTGAGATTTGTATAAGGATGAATTTTCAAAGTGGAAATCATTTGTATTTGATTTGCATTAGTTTGAATAAAGATGCATAAGAAAGAAAAAATTTATACGGATTTGGAATGTCTTAGGGTTTCCAACCCGATCGATTTCTTATGCTTCGTGTTTGCAACGGATGTGGGTGTTTATATCGATTCGATTATTTACGTTCGCTTTGTATGATTCGATTCGATCCACTTTGTTATTCGATGTGATAGTCCATATCATTTATTTCGATTCGATAATTTGATTCATATTCGTTTAGATTCGCCTCTATATTTCCTTGTTTCGATACTTCCTATTAAACTTTCATATCCGTTTTCCTTTTCGTTTTTTCGTTTCTCCGGTTGGGATCCGATTTCTGGATCGGGTCCCAACAATAACGAAATATATCACCTCTTTATCTTTAGAAAAGAACCAATACCCAGATGATAAGAGAGTAATCTAAACATCAAAGTACTCGACTTTGAATCATACAAAACACGAAAACCCAGAAAATAAACATGTAGAAACACAAAACGTCTGAAACCCTAAGATCATTAAGCATAAAAATTCAATCTTGACAAAACCCAACAATATCATATGAAAGAGATCAACATAATAAAACTCATAAAGTATTAAACACTAAATCAAACAAAGAAGCTAATATCAAAAACAAAAAGCCATAAAGAACAAAAATTTCATAAAACCCAACAAAACCAGAAAACATCAAAGCAGAAGAGACTAATTAATCAAGAACCATACCCGAAAAGAGGAGGCTGCAGAGAAGGAAGAGTGAGTGAGCGCAAGAAAGAGGAGAGTAAACAGAGAAACTTACTTGTTGTTACCTCGATAGGAGTTACCTCTGTATAAAGCGATAACAATAGAGATAAGCTTGTTCAAGGTTTGATCACGTGGCATGGGTCTTTTCACGAGGCCTTGATTTGAGATGCTTGTAAGCCTCGTGAGTGCTCTTAATCTCATCTTTATTTCTCCAACTAGTATTGATTTTGTTTGGGCCTGAATTTTTATTTATTTATTTATATTATTATTTATTTATTTATTTATTTATTTATTTATTGATCTACTTGATTTATTCTTTATTTTTGCTTTAATTGTTTTAATTATGTGTATATATAAATATATTTTCTTTGAGTCTTGGAATTAGCAAGTATAATTGGGATTGGAAATTTGAAGATAAAGTGAAGGATTAGAATTAATTAGATAAATTGGTAGTAGGCTTGAGTGTAGAGCCATATGAGTCAAATAAGGGCATGTTAGAAAGAATGAGCTTTAGAGGTTAATGGGATAAGTAGAAGGAGGAGAGCCCAAAAGCATCGAAAGTTATAGGGAGAGCTAAAACTACGTAGTTTTGGAGATAGGCTTTAAGTTGAGAATAAATGAGTTAAGTGAATTAAAAGGAGAAGCAAGTGTCGAAGAGCAAAGAGAGGAAGAAAAGCGTGAGCTAAGGAAGAAGGAACTTTCGGCCAAAAGGAAAGAGAAGAGTCAGAAAACTTGAAGGAGGAAGAAAGAAGAGGAAAAATAAGAGAAACTACTTGTTGAAGGTTAGTTCCATCCTTGTTTATGCTAGGTTCAAGAATGGGGTAAAATGGAAGTTAGGGTTTGTGTAAGGTTTGAAGAAAGGAAGAAGAAGGTGAAATCAAAGGAATTTTGGGATTTCTAAGTTAAGATTTTGGTTATTCTAGCATAGATGGCTTATGGGTAGGTTAGGTTTAAAGTTTATTTTATCTTTGCTTGATTTATGAATGCTATACCTTTCTTTTAGAATATTTTCATTGAATGGAGTATGGTTTAATTGAAGGAAATCAAAGAACCCCCTCAAGACAAGGAGGAAGGCAATCTTGAATTCGGATCCCGACGTTAGGTGGGTAACATTTTATAGTTGTGGTGTAATGGCCAAATGCCCTATGTGCAATCTTTGTTAAATTGTGTGTATATTGAAAGTGTATTTCCTTTGATTTGAAAGAAAAGTATAAAACTATGATGATTCGATAAAATGAAAGAAGCATAAAATGTTATTCTTATGTTTGAATATGTGAGCATGAATTGGTTGTGATTGGGAGAGAGAACTTGTTTCGTTAGTCTCGTGCGATGACCCCAACCTTCTCCCATTGCCAGCTGAGGCCACGAGATCTGAGAAATCGAACTCGTCGTGTTTACGGTAAACTTGGTTTCTTGTGTTTAAGGAACTCTCGAGCCAATTGTGTGCATTTCATCATTTTGGTGTTTATGATGCATAATATGTGTATTAATTGATAGAAGATTCCATGTTATGCTTTATGTGGTGATTTTGGCTAATTTATGATTTATGTGATGAAGTTGAGTTACTTGTGCTTTATATGATAGATTGCTAATGTTATGGATTCTTTTTATGTGTTGTATGGCTCATTACTCGATGGTTATAAAGGTATTAGCCACTGAGCAGTGTTTTGCTCACCCCATTCTCCCTCAGGTGCAAATCAAGTTGAGCGCTGAACCTTGCAAGGCATCGGGCATAACTCCAAGAATCTTAGACACTTTTGTATTAAGTTAGTAACTAGCTTTTGGATAGCTTTATAAGCATATTAAGCATTGAGCATCTCATATTTTGTATTTTGTACTTGATTCTGGATGGATATGATGAACATGCTGATATGTAACTAAAGCTGTGTATGAACTTCTGTCATGTTTAAAAAGAGAATGAGAGCTCTAGTACTCTCTTCTTCATGTGTTTATGTCGAATTGTGATCTGTGTGTGGGATCTTGAAAAGGGTATGTGTGTGAGTCTTTTAATTGTTAAGTTGTTGTTGAAATTTTGCTTTGGGAGAGCTCGCTGGAAATTTGCTTAGGTTTATGAACTGTTGAAATTCTAGGCTGATGTGTTCCTGTGGTCATTTTAGATATATTGTGCATTCAGCCAAATTTTGGGTTGTTATAGGTTGAATAGGATCATTTAGAATCCTGGAGGGTGTTAGGTGAGTTGTAGAGCTTTCTATGATGTAATATGAGCTATTTTAGGGTATGTTAATTGGTAGGTATGAGTTGTTAGAATTAAGTGCAGGTGCTGTCTAAATGGCAGATTTTAGCAGAGAGCTTTGAGTCCACTTTTGACCCTTATAGAGTTTGAAATTGGATCGGTGATCTTCATGGAAGTTGTAAAGCGTTCTTTTACCTTTCCATAGACACTAAGTTTAATAAATTTGGAGTTCTAGGTCAAAAGTTAGGGTGTTTGCAAGTTATGGTACTATTTAGGAGGAGCTAGTCGATCGGTCTTGGAGTAAACTTTTGATTTCCTTAGTGGCCAAGCTTGTCTTTGAGTCCTTCTTGAAAATTGTAGAGTTGTCTTCTATCTTTCCAACGAATCAAACCTTGTCTGATTTGGAGCTCGGAGTCAAAAGTTATGAGGGTTTGAAGTCTGTTAGGTTAGAT